>PVJD01009012.1:0-66951 GCA_004026545.1 Mormoops blainvillei
GAAGAGTCTTGTGGGAAGAGAGGAATATTGGAAACTAAATCAATTCACTCTCGACATTCTTTGTTTTTGTCCTGACGATGCATTAGTTCTCTCCCTCATTCTGAGCCATTTGGCGGCAGTCGGGGCTGTTTCCACTCCTATAGACTCTGTAAGAATGAAAGTTAAGAAAAATTCCCTAATGCCTTATGCATATGCACCCTATGTACTCATAGTCATAAAATCTAACTATCCCATTTTTTTAACTACAGACAGGTGGTTTGTGGTGGACACAATGTTTGGAGGATAGCTTTATAATGTGAGAGAATGTACTTGGAGGTCATCTCCAAAGAAGATTAAATTTAAGATTTTTTTTTTTTTTTTGGGTGACATTACCAAGTCAACACTAGAAAAATATCCTAAGGCCTGAAAGTGCTTTAACCCAATTATCTGTATGAATCTACCTAATATATTTTCAGTCATCATAGCTGTTGTATTAGGCATTTCTATTCTTCAATGTCAGTTCTCATTAACGCACTGGTTCTGTGACTGTCATTTGATGGCTTCTCCATTGTCATTTTACTTCATTAACTGATTATTTTCTAATTGCTATTTTATGCCACTCTTTGATTCATCAGCTTTTAATGTTCCACTTAATTGACTGCTTTATCTAAATGATGTGAGAAAAAGTGTCACTGAATTAATCATTTTGCTTCTGAATTCTGATATACTGAGAGCTTATTTTGATCCATTTTCTAGAGAGCAAAACTAAGGATCTATGTCTGCAGTCTTTTCAAACATCTTTCATTAAAGCTCTTCTTATACCTTGTTTTTTCCAATTTATTTTAAAAGTCAAATAGCTTCAAAAGCGCGTAAGTATATGCTACATTTTGCTGATTTTAAAAGTTATGTAACCTTCTATTTTTGTTTTATATCACTTAACAGGGTTTTAAATCATAACTCAAATTATATTACATACATTTAGGGGAAAATTTAAATCAGAAACCTGTTCATCAAAGAAATTGGTAATTAAAGATTGTTTTGAGGATTTTATCAGCCAACTTAAGGCTACCAAACAATAATTTAAAGAAAACAATTGAATAGTAATTATAAAAATGCTAAAGTTCAATTGATTTTTATGTTTACTATTTTTTCTTTTCTTGAATGAGGATTATCTTTATTTTTTTAATTTTTCAAATGCAGGTGACATCCAATATTATTTTATATTAGCTTTAGATTATAGTATAGTGATTACTCTTAACATTTTCTTGCTGAAATTCTTACTAAGGCAGAGTCTGGGCCACAGGGGTATTTTGCCCTACCCATTGACCCCAATAGTCGTCTGCCCTCCTTGTTCCCTTTAATGATATTTCTGCAGTTAGCTTAAGCTTCAAAATGCCTGAACAAAGCACCAGAAAAAGATAATGTTGGACAGTTTGATTCAGTTTGAGCTGAAGAGCAAAAACTATTTTGCAAAATTCTAATTATTCATTAAATCGTCCTTTCATTTAAGAAAACTAGTAATGGCCATACAATGTTATACATGCTGTAGTGATAAATATACTAAGCACAAAACAAAAAATCTTGAGAACAGTTTATTTGAGGACAGGGCATCATGATATTTAAGCCGCATTTTTCTTTTTATTTAAGATTTTATTTTTCATGGTAATTTTAAGGTTCACAACATGATCGAGAGAAGGTATGGAGATTAACCACATATTTCTTACCCCCAAACATACATACCGCCCACAATCTGGATTTGTTAAGAATGATCGGGAATATATTCAGGCAACAAAATGAGAAGCTGTGCTCCTGGAAATAGCCTGCAAACTGCATGGGAAACAGGTCCTGTGGCACGTTGCCGTCTTCTGATAACAGCAATGTCAAAGGAAGTGACGCGAAAGGAGCAGTAAGAAGGTGGGCGGGGAGGTGAACCGCCGCCACGGGGTCACAGCTGATCCTACTAGGCACAGATGTGACTGCAGCCTTTTCACATTGACATGGTGCTGTCCTTAATATCTGTGTCCCTCTAAATTCATATGTTGAAACCATACCCACCAATTTGATGATATTAGGAGGGAACCTTTTGGGAGTTAACTAGGATTAAACAAGGCAGTGGGGAGGAAGTCTGCATGAAGCAATTAGTGCCCTTGTCAGAGTCAAGAGAGAATTTGCTTCCTCTCTCTGCTCTGCTCTCTGTAATTCAATATTAAATTGATTAAAACTGTGATTCATTTAGGAAAATTTTGTCTCAGAACAGTTCAAGTAAAAGTGATGAAAAATTTGTGCAAACAAAATTTTGTTAAGATTTTTGGTTGTGTTGTAATATACAAGGTGGGACAAAAGTAGGTTTATAGTTGTTCATATGGAAAATAATACAATAATTAATAAATAAAAATACAAGAATGAACTCTGTTCTGTGTACTCACAATTGAAAACCTACTTTTTCCCCAGTTTGTCTGAATATGATTTCTTAATATGTTTTGGGTCATTTGCAAATCCTTTAGGACATGTTAGATTCCTAGAAAAAATTGAAGAAAATATAAATACAATTTTCTTAGCAAAATCTCAAAAACAAAGTTTAAAATGATGTGTGTGGTTTCTAGTTTTTTACAATATTTATTGGCTTAAAACTGGTCATGTCATTGTTTATATGCCCATTTAGTTTAACACAGTGTTACATCTTCAGTTTTTGGTTGTGGTTGCGTATACATTTAATAAAGAAAAAATGCCTCTTTACCCCTAAAATACTAAATGCTCTTTTCCAAAGTAAGATATTTTTCCTTATTTCTCCTACATTCACTGAGGTTCTAATAGATTTTTTAAATCATTTACTCCATTTATGGAATTTCAAAAATGAAAGACAAACATTTTGAATAACATGGAACATTTTTTTCTTCCAAGTATGTCAAAATACTTAGAATGCTTTTGATAATTATAAACAGTTTATTTTTTTCAATGTAATTTCAGGAACATATGCTAGAAAGCATGCTATGCAATTTCAGATATCCCAACGCTGGGTAATTCAACCCTTCGCCTAAAAACACGTAATCCATTAAATAGACAGAGAAGGAACATAGTTCAATATAGCACAAGTTAGTATTAGTCATGATTTTCAGCCTAACTTCTGGAAACAGATGTCCTATAATATTTTTGTTTGATTGTTTTTAATGCCAAGTTGATTATAACCCTTAAGGTCTGAGTCTTAAACGGAATACAGTGTAAGCGTAAAGTAAGAGGAGTGAATTTCAATGAAGATAATCATTGTTTAGATGTTTCTCAGCAAAACAGCTTAACATCTCTTAAAAAAAATTTACTGTTGCATAGTTAATGAAGGATGTGCTAAAAGAAACAACCACTAAATTTTCCTGAATAGTCTTTCTCGTGGAGCAGAATGAAATGTTTTCTGTCATTAATTTTTCAGTAAATAAAACTAAGCTCATTGCCATGAGTTACAGCAATAATAAATAGCAGCTTAGTTAGACAGGTGGCTTAATAATGTTCCTAATGAAGGTCAGCTTCCCGTCCTAGATCTTTTCTGGACTGACTCAAGAAGAAAACAAAATGATTTATCCTGACAGTAAAGTTTCCCATGATGAATTTCAAAACTTGGTACATGTTTTATAATATCTTTCAAATTTAAGCTCTGATTATTTTCTTCACTACTACCACTCTGAAACATGTATCCATGACCTCACATATTAATTGTTGGAATAGTCTTCCAAGTATTGCTTTAATGTCTGGGGGCCCACACCCCCAAATATATTTTAAATGGCTTCTAGACCAATATTCATTTAACATTATACTGAAACAATATTTTCTCATGTTCAGGAATCGAACATGGATTATTTATTTCAAGTAAAATGTAATGTTAAGTATTACATCCTTTTATATTCAGATATCATCCAAGTTCCTTTTCTTTTCTCCAAAATGAGTCATTGTTTCATTCAGATCACAGTTGACATTCATTCTCTTTGTGCTATGGGTATAAAAGCTTCTGTGACACCCACTCCCCCACAAATGCATATGTTGTAATGTTACCCTCCAGTGTGAAGGTGTTAGGGTTTGGGGCCTTTGGAGGTAATTAAGTCACGAAGGTGAAGCTGTCTTATATAGGGTTAGCGTCCCCGTGAGGAGACACGTGAGACTGACTCTCTAACTCACTCTCTGAGTTCAGCCATTTAAGGACAGAAGGCAGCTATCTGCAAACCAGAAAGACCTCCTGCCTAACACCAGGTCAGCCGGTGCCTTGAACTTGGACTTCCCAGTCTCCAGAAGAGTAGTAAATCAATTTTTATTTTTTAAGCTATCCAATCTATTGCGATTTGCTATTGCAGCCTGAACTATAAGCAGTGCCATATATTTATCTATTATATTTACTACTCATAAGTTTTCTGAGCAAACACCCTTATTTTTATGCTGCAATGTTCTTTTCACCCAAACCAAACTGATTTATTACTTTGCTTAACCAGTATATACTTCTCTTTAGAAGTTTAACAAATGTTTATAGTTCTTAAATTCCTTAGAGATAAAGGTTGATATACTTTAATTATTTGTTATTCTCCATAATGTCTAGTGCAGTCCTTAGCTTTTAGAACATAGACCGCCTCCCCCAATCTCCCATTTTCCTATGCTCTACTCATTCTCAGTAGATACATTTACATCTTAAATCAGGAAAATGAAAGCTACCGGAAGACACTTCAGTTATCTGCTTGCTACCAAACGCACAAATCAGAGGTAGATTTAACAGCAGGCACACTGGGTGCGCGCCCTGGCCCCCGACTTCTGAAGGCATGTATTTTTATTTCCCCTCTCTCTCTCTTTTTTTTAAGGGACCCAATATTTTCTTCTGTGCCTGGGGCCTTGACCTACCTTAATCTGCCTCTGACACAAATCTAAAAAAAAAAAACTGCAGCCCTTATCTTACTCAAGGCCAGCAACTCCACTTATGCTGTGGTTCTCATCCATTCATCTTCACAGCTATGAATTACCATATTTATTCTTCAACATTTATATTTTCCACTACTAATTACCTAAAATAGGACGTCTGCTTCCATGCCACATTGTCCTGACCCACACAGTCTTTCTCCTCTCAATACTTCGGTTTCATCATCTGTCTACTAAGTATTTCTGAAAGTACCCCCAGCCAGACTTATTTTACGAGCATCAGCCAGCATATTCAATGGTTTATGAATGTAATCACCACTTGGATGATTTAAATATGTGTAAACCAGAATTATAATGTCCCCCACAGTTTGTTCTCTCTCAGGAAATGTTAATACCATCAAGCAGAAACCTAGAAGTCATCTGTGAATATGTTCTTGAACTTATAACCCTAAGAATATGAATCTTAGATCTTATAATTTTTACCCTCTAAGTATCATTTAAATCCATCTGCATTTCTTCTATTTCCATCTGTCTGCTTGTTTCTCAATAAATCCTGACCTGGTTTTTGTTTGCCATGTTCCAAAAAAAAGTACTCACTAACTGTTATGTTAGAGGGAGTGAGAGACAGACACACAGAGAGAAAGAGAGATGAGGAAGACAGACAGAGAGAGACAGAGACAGAGAGAGAGAGGTGCTGTTTGCAAGGCAAGCTAAAAACCCAGAAAAGCTGGCAGTACAATTCACTTCAAGTCAGAAGGCCTGAAAAGAAAGAGATCCAATGGTATTAATTCCAGTCCGAGAGTGTGTGTGTGTTGGGGGGAAGAAGGGTAGGTGAGATGGGATGCCCCACCAGCTCAATCAACATTTTGTTCAATATATTTAGACCTCAGCTAATTGGGTGATATCCACTCAAAATGCAAGAGCAATTTATTTACTTAGTCCACTGACTAAAATGTTAACCTGGTCCAAAAATACCCTTATGAGACATGCAGAAATAAAGCTGAATTTGGGTAACCCATGGTCAGTCAAGTTGACATGTAAAATTAACCATCACAAATGTCATATTTTATTTTAATGATATATCAGCTTTGGCTTGACGATAAATTATCACCTGTTTATAAACAGGCTTTGCTATAATTGTTCTGTTTCTCTTAGTTATAAGAACCAATGAGTTCACAGTAGAACTATTTGTTTCTTAGTTTTTTTCTGATCTTGAGAAATAAAGAAATAAACTAGTTATAAAACCATTATATGGTTTTCTCAATAAACGTGATCTATTTTAATTGTATATCATCATAGGCAAACAAAAAAGAGACACTTTTGTCTTTTTCTCTATAGGGAGACACATTGACTGCAATTTTTGAGGCTTACTTGAAAATTAGACTCAGTGAGTTTTTTTCTCCATAACTGAAAGAAAAGAATAATGTTAATATAAACATGATGTGGATTTAACTGGCATATTAAGCCTTTCACTTCATTCTGTGGTCCTACCCTTATATTGAAATTCTATATGAAAATATGCCCTTTACTTGTTTATGATAGAATATCACATAATATTTTCATTTCAAAGCAATTTCCATCTGTTAAATTATTTAGCCTCTGGAAATTTTAATGAATCAAATATCACATAAACATCATAAATGTGTATCTTGTATGCAGAAGTAAATTCATTTCTATTTGAAACTAAAAAGAGGATGTTTTCAGAGCATTTATTTGCAAAGGCAAAAATTTTTTTCCCTTTCTTTTCTGCTTAAGTGTCACTGTGCTAAACATGTTTTTATTTAAGGAATGCAACATCATACTCATAACATATGACAACATAAGATTGATAACAAGGGAATTTGTTGCATCTATTCAGTAAAAAAACAAAAAAATTAATTAATTTGAAAATATTATTAGAATTGGTAGTATGAATCAAGATGTTACTTTTTACAAAATAAAATATAATACATTTTTTTAGAAAATATGTGGCAATATTTTAAATTGAGCTCTGAACTGAGAATTTCACGTGTCCTACATTGTTGAAAGTTCCAATAGCCAAGCAATTTAATCACATTTTGATTTAAAATTTAGCATATTATTAAGTACTGTTATTTAGTATAATATTTAATATATTATTCTATGGTTGCAACTCTAATTTCCAGAAATTAAATTTGTTAGAATGTTACTAATTTAATTTGAGAGATAGATACCAGCTAAATTTACTGAGATCTTAAGGAGCACGTAGGAACACACAGACAATATGCCTGACTTTCTTAAAATTCTAAAACAATTTATTTTTAATGATACCATAATGATTATTATGAGTTGAATTATATCCTCCTCCAAAAAGATATGTTGAAGTCCTGACTTTTCAGTGCCTCAGAAAGTAACCCTATTTGGAAGCAGAGGCACTGAGGATGTAATTACTTAAGATGATGAGGTCATACTGCTGTAGGTGAGACCCTATCCCAGTCTGAATGATGTCCTTATAAAATAACCATATGAAAGTATAGAGACACAGGGAGATTGCCACGCGAAGATGGAGGCACTGATCAGAGTAACGCATCTAAAATTCACAGTGCCAGGGATGGCTGGTTATCCCCAGAAGCTGGGAGAAGGGCCTGGAAAAGATTCTTCCTCAATGCCCTCAGAAGGAACCAACCCTGCCGCCACCTTGTTTTCAGACTTCTAGCTTTCAGAACTGTGAGAGAATAAATTTATTTTGTTTTAAGCAACCCCTCATGTGGTGCTTTGTTATGGCAGAACTAGAAAATTAACTCAACTAGTATTCTGACCAAACTAGGTTGGCAGCTGTATACATACATGCATGCACATACATGGACAGACACACACATAGACACATACACCCGTAATGGTGTCTTAGTTCAGCCAATGTCCTGTCACTTTGTAGATCTATTTTAAAGGTTTAAATTATGCTTTGTTTGTGAAAACTGCACTGTTTGGGTGTGTCTCAAATATCTGACCTAATCAGATGAAACATGCACAATGGTTAAATGTTTTATGAACATTGGAAATCAACACTAATTGGAGTGAGGTGAGTCCTCTATGCTTCTTCAGCCACAGCCTCACTTCCATACAGAAAGGCAATGACTGTGCAACTTGTTCTGTTTGCTCAATAGAGTCTCACGTGTGTCCTTTTAGGACCTCTGTCTACAGCTTGAAGAAAAGCTTATCCAAGGCATCAAGGCATATTACAGAAGTAAGACTGTGCCTCCTTACATCAACCACTTATCTTCAATTCTGTGACTGTGTACTTCTAATCAAGCATCAAAGATCATTCTAAAGAGTGAAGAATAAAGATCTTGCTAGATGGTTTATATCCTGAAAGTCCAATGTGTAGTAGTATATCTCTACAATAGTACAGACAATCCACGTAGTTTGATTGACAATCCACATTTGACTTCAGTTTTCAACTATGACAGATTAGATTCTCTGAGAGCTAATCTCCCACCAAAGACAACCAGAAATATATATCTGAAGGCATCAGAGAGCTAATTAGCCAATGATAACTAAAAGATAAGATATCTTAGACAGAAGAAGAGTGAAGAGATTTAAATTCAGCTCTTTTTCATTTTCCAGTTTTTAAGTGGCACTAGAAAAAAAGACTGTAATGACAAAGAAGAATTGAAAAATTGTGAGAAATGAGAAAAAAAGTTGGAATATGAAATGCAAGATGCACCATGAATATTATTTTTGAAATTGTCTGAAGGAGAATGTGAGTTATAAATAGTTGTTGAGTCAAGACATTTATATTTCTGCATTCCACGTTAAGTCTAGAGTTGAGATATGTCAAGTAATTAATAAATGTAATTAATTCATCTATAGTGTACATTATATTAAATCATTATTCAACATTTAGTTTATCAGTTAAAGACCAGCAAATGATGAGTGAGGGTCTCTGTGCCCCCACTATTTCATCTCTAGTAAGTGATCTTAATTTAAAGCACTGTAGGAACAAGATTCAGATGCCATTCATCTGTACTTTTGCCCCTTTAAAATAATGGTGCCTGAAAATTTTTATTTAGTCTGATATCATAAATCTTTCCAACTCTCTTTGGCATACTCATATTACTAAAAAAGCTGGTGTTTATTATTTCTTCCTTTTTTTAATGTGTTAATGCCTATGGTTATATGTATTGGCCAAATTAACTTAAAATTTAGAGACTTAAGCCTCTAAATCAATAATCTTCCCAGTAGCTGAGATAATGCATGATTTACAACTGTGTAATGGAAGTAATCTTAAAACATCACTATTATCATCTCTAACATTATTGGTCTCTAATTAGAGCACACCCTGCATTGTTATTGCTTTAACTAAAGATCAATTTCTCAACCATTGAATTACATAAAATCCTGAGAGGGATAATACACATTATCTCTGTCTTTGACTTGCTAGATTTTTCTGACCTGTCAGTACATCTAAATTTAGAATACATGTTAATGCAGTTGACTATCCTTCATCTGTGAGGAGATCGGACAGCTGACACTTTATAATGATAAGCATCTTTACCACCTCTGCTCCTGGATCTTAAAGAATGCTGTATCATTCTGCAAATCCCCTCTTTTATAACACACTCACACACAGAGAAGGTATTTCTGCCAAGCTATTGCCATTGCTCTAAGCTTCTTAATCTTTTCAGATGTCATAAACAAAACATAATTTCTTTTTTCTATTTCTGTTATTGTAAATTTGGGGGGGGAGGTCACTTTTGGTTCCTCTAGAAGCCCATTCATTTTTACTTTGACAAACAAAAGAGAAAGTCCCTACATCATTGTTATATATCAACTGATAAACTGCAGAGTAAAGGGTTCAATAAACTGTCAATAGAAATACTATGTGCAAATCTTCTTCCCTATAAATAAAATTAAAATATCACAAGATAGCCTTTTTAGTCGTTGATTGATCTTCTGAGGCCTGTAGTGTCTGTGAAGGTAAGCCGGTGGATCTTCCTACGAGAAATAACCGGCCACCCATCTGCAGAGAGTTAGTTGAGAGCAGTAGCTTCATTGTGTTCATTATCCACCTTGGCTTTTGGGCTGCGGCCATGCCTTGCTCTAGGCACCTTCCAGGTACTGGCTGTGCACGGTCAGAACCCTAATGCCTGGGTGTTTCTGCCCAAAGTGGAACTCCTCTAATGGACAATTTCTGCTTCCAAGACTTTCTCAAATATGCAACCTTGCCTGAAGGTTAGTCATTTTATTCATTTAATTCTTTCTCTGACTTTCTTCTCACCAATTTTGCAATCATATTCCTTCCAAGTCTATGACCACCCAGTCACATCATTAGCCACAGCTCATGAGTGAGCATATAATCACACAGCTGGCCATTTCCGCCTCCAAGCACAGTGAACAACCAGGTGAACTGCCCAAAATTCTGCTCACCAGGAGGATTTCCCTTTACTGTCATCCTACCCAGACATCCCAGAAAGAGGCTGCAGCACTGAAACTATCCACTTTAGTGTTGTTCCTACATATTGTTCAGAAGAGTCTATAAACCAGGTCTTAGTCTTTTTTTCCTCTGTTGACTGATCATAGGAAACTCACCAGTAGTGCATAGTGCAGGCAGAGAGAAAGAAAATAGTGGGGTAAGATTGGGACCATGAGCATTTGAGCCACTTCACATAATTTACTTGTGCTTCAGGGACTGTTGGATCTTGATCTCACATGCACCACTTCAGTTTGATGATGGAGTTTTGCGGTGCATGCCTGACACTATGGTTTGGTGCATAGAATAGTATTCAGTTCATAATGGGCAACCACACGGTAACTTAGTAACCCATTGTAAAGAGTTCAGTCTCAGCTAAGGCTTAGGAGCAGGTCAAGAGCTATATCTCAAAAGGAGAGAGGCTATCAGCAAAGGACGGTAAGATTTTTTTGTTCCAAAATCGTAGTCTGCAATGCCATTGCAATTCTCCTATAAGACCTGCCAAAAGCACCAAACAATATTTCTATTTATTATTGTTTCTTTAAACAACATTAGATCTTCTAGATTATATGGCCCAAATAGCAGAACAGTTTCCATGGCAGCCTGGATCTGTTGCATGTGTTCCTCTTGGTCTGGGCCCCACTTAAAATTAGGAGGATTCATGTCACTCAGTGACTGTTTGTCTTCATCTACATTTATTCCCTCAACACAATTGTCATTTTTAATATTTTTCTGGTTTGTTTTTCAATTTTTTCTTCTTCGTCTTGCATATAATGGCATTTTCTTATTTTCCTCCCCATCCTCTGTGTTAATCAGAATAAATTAGCTAGTAATAAATAAACCCTGAAATATAAACAATGGTTGAATTTTCTTGCATACAAATTCTGAAGCAAAATCCAAGGTGCTTTCATCTTTGAGATCTGTCATTTCAACACATGACCTCCAAGTTTAGCACCAAAGTGAAAGCCAAGAATGGAGGAGACACATTGAATTAGCACAGATGCATCATGTGACATTTCTGCTCTTGGTCTATTAGCCATGGACTGGGCTGTGAGGCATGAGTCTTCTGGGCTGACCCAGATGCTGACTTCTTCATTTCAGTTTGTGGCATTTACATATTCTTCTGGTTACTCACAACTGTATTCTTGGAATCAACTTAGAGCCCCACATCTCTCTTGTTTTGCTGAACCAGTCTTTTCATTTCTACACTATTCTACTATGAAATTTTTGTTTTCTCTCTGATGTTCAGCTTAACTCCTACCACCCTACCTCAGACACTTATTTAGCCATTTTTTACTTGGCTTATTGCAATGGTTTTTGAACTGGTCTTTAGCTTATTATGCAATCATTGTTGATTTTGTCTCCAGTACTCTCCTTGCTCATTATTTTTTCTCAATGGCAAACATATCTTCTAATGTTTCAAGATGAAAATGTAAAAAAATCTTGCATGATAAGATTTGTAAATAAGGCAGGATTGTAGCTTGATCCTTCTTAATGAAATACGGAGGAGGGAAGTTGGAATTCCTGGGAAAGTTTTACCCCCTTGAACCCATTCATGTGTGGGCACACATGGAACAAAACACCATTTCTTTTTCATTGACAGTAATTGCTCATGTTGATACGTCACACCTGTGGCTGGTCAACAAGCTGTGTCCCTGAGAAGAATTTGCTACATAAAGAAAATGACAGAGCAGAAAATAGAAAAACTATGTCTTTGATAATGTTGAACTGCTGAACCAACTCCAGAAACTTTCCCTCTCCTAACCTCAAAATCCACTGTTGGTTGGGTTTTCTGTTTCTTACAGACAAAAGACAAAGTGTTGTAACCAACGAACTCATAATATGTTTATTCTACCTTTCAAATAGGGCTAGACAGTGCTGTTCAGACTTTACATGCACATCTGTATTTAAGCCATCTACATATCACTTAACCAAAAGTATTTCTGTGCTCCAAGTCTCAGTTTAAATGAGAGGTACTTGCAAGCTTCCTTTTACTGCCTTGAACAGATATAACCTTTCCATCTCAAAAATATTATGCACTCAGAGCTTTGAACCGTATGAGACATCTGTCAATGTTAGCAGAAAGTAATTTTGGATTTCCACAGGCCAGAGTGTGCAGATTCACTATCCTACTTAGCAATTATGTCATTTTAAGAGTTGTTTTTTTAAATCCCTCTTACTTTGAGATTATTCATTTAAAAATGATGAAACTTTATTGCTTGATTCTTATGAAGATTAAATTCAAGTTCTGTCTTTTTAAACTATGTGTTTTTGAGGAAATATTGCTTAAGTTGACACATATAAAATGTAGGCAATAATAACAATTACCCAACAGGTTTTTATTGAGGATGAAATGGGTTAATAAAAACAAAACACTTAGCATGGCACTTGGAATATAGAAAACATTATCAACATTTTTCTTAATATTGGTGCAGTACCTGACACTGCATATGTTCTTGATAAATGCTATTATTATTACTACCATAATCATGTACTTATATTATTTTCTTTCTTAATAGTTTAATTTATTTGTCTCCCTGGAAAACACCTCTGACATCAGTATAAATAATTTGAATTTAAAAACTATCATGTAAATTATTGTGCTGTGTAGATCCCAGCACTATGCCCATAGAAAGATCTTAGCAGATATTTTTAAATTAAACTTATTTTTTGAACAATGTCTAACACAAAATTCAATATAATTCTAAGAATAAATCTTTAAGATTGATTGCCCTGGATATTAAGAAAAATGAAAGCTACCACTGAAGTGCTTGTAAAAATAAAAACAGAAGTGAGTCAATATGATTGTCTATTGATAAAGGATTGACTAAATAAATCATGGTACACTCAACCAAAAAAAAAATCTAAGAGTTATTAAATAGAAGAGTCTTTTCAAATATAAGCTTTTACAATTATTCAAGTACAGTAATGTCATCAGATAAAAGAAGACTGCCACTAAAATGTTAACTTGTTGTACTCACAGACCCTAGGAGGAGAAGTCATGGTGGGGAGGTCAAGGTGGAGCCACTTACCAGGAAGCATCAGGGTCAGTCAGAGGCAGAGGGGATGAAGAGAAAGCATGGTCATGAGCCTTTACGGTGGTTTCTGAAAGACGAAATGGGCAAGGCAGGGTAAGTAGGTTTGGAATTGGCTAGTTGGAATAATTTCCCCAGGCTCCAGGTCACGGGGGTTTTCCCCACTTGTTGGGAACCATGTCCTGAGATGATTTGGGAGGGGAACAGTGATCTTGGGGGTGTGAGCTTCATAAAGGCAGTGGTAGGGGGTGTGAACTCTGCATTGTTTGTTTTGCACATGGAAGACTTTTTAATAGACAATTTGCTTTGCTGTCTCTAGCAAATAGCTAACCCTGAGAAGGGCTGTCCTTTCAGAGTCAACAAGGCTTCAGGATGTCAAGGCATCAAATACAGAAACTAGAAAACAATTACTACAAAGAAGTAGATCAGTGTGACATAGAAAGAAACCCATAGAATGTTGTAATGCACTACTGTGTTAGGATGGGACTCATCTGCAGCTGCTCTCTGGCTGCTTCATAGTTTTCCACTGGATTGCCTAGAAACATGGTACCGACTCTCGCAAGATAAGGATGAAGTGTATTAGTTTGTGATTTATGATGTGATGTTTAAAGTCTAAAACTCACTTTTGTATCGGCTTGCCTACATCATTCATTCAATGTGTGCAGATGATAGTACGCACCTGGTTTTAGTGAGGCGACCAGTGAGGCATAAAGACTTTAGTTCACTTGTACTTTTTTTCACCTGAGTCTAAGGTGTCTCACATTTATCTTGGTAAATTGCATAGGAAGATGGAGTATCTCCTGCGTAACTGAGAAAGGACTCTGAGATCCATGCATGAAAGACATAGAATTCTGTAAACTGCTTGCTTTACTTGTCCTGCTTTAATATGTATCTTTATGAAAGCCTTGCATGAGTGTGCCCTATCGAATCTCCTGAGTTCCCTCACTTATCTGACATTTGTAATTGCTGCAAATACAGACAAGATCATCTCCCTTCTTTATACAAAGCAAATATATGCATGTTTGCATGTTGTGTGTAAACATAAATATGTATATATACATGAACTAAGTTAAATAAAACAAACCATGTTTTTATTAGTTTAGAAAATGAGTTAGTATACAGACATTAATATACAGGATCCAGTAGAAGTGATGTCCTCTTGAGTGTGATTGGTAGGGTAATAATACAGATGTAATAATTTATAGTTTTAATTTGAACATTTCACCTAAAATGTCATATGGTGTGCTTGAATGTGATATTGTTATGTTACAGAATTATATATTTATGATTTTGTAATAAAAAAGGTATTTTATTTGTCCTTGACCCTGTGTATTGGTCTTCCTCAGATCCTAAAATAGACATAATAAAATAAAAAGCAAAATAGTATAATTGTTATTGTAATTAGTAGTTTTAAATAATAAATAGCTAAATGCTATAGATTTAATAATTTAATATAGTTTAATAGTGAACATAAGTACTAAAACTGGATGAGTAAAAACATCTGTATGCTTACTATATATCTTTTTACTCTGTACACATTTTTTTTTACATTTAGAAAGATTTTCTTAAGATAACCTGAAATACATTCAGTAAGACCACTTAGGTTGACAATTAAACACATTGTAAACAGCATGATTTCAGAAAAATTTATTGCTACCTGAACAGGCTTTTCCTGCTTTTCCTATAGACCATAGTCGAAGAACATTAGAGGAAAGTCACATACCTCACCTCCCTGAGAACCAACAAAGATATGGGGCTCAGGGGTATAGAGGGTCCGCTCTAGTTTGCTTTCAGTACACACCAGCCCAGGGACACTAAACCACCTTTACTGATACTAGCGTATATGTGTATCACATTCTTTACACCACGTGAGGCATTTTTCCTCGTTTACTACCTTATAGTGGCCTATTAAATAAGTCATAGAAGCCATTAATCATCTTCTGCAAATTATGAATGACGCCATTCCAAAACTGTATTGTTTGCAATGTACCCTACAATTTACCTTTGAAAGCATATCCAGCGACTGACTGACTCATTATGAAATGAAATGAAAATGTTGGTTACATTAAACTATATATTATTTATATTTCTGTCCATGGCACTGATAAACATTTGTATAAGTAGTCGAAAATAAGTAAACTCACTTGAACTGACTCACAATTCATATCACTGTAATGGGTAAAATGCATCCCCTCAAGACTCATATGTTTAAATCCTAACTTCCAATGTGATCTTTGTGGGATGTGGGCCTTTGAGAAAAGCTAACTAGTTAATAAGGGTGAAATCCTGATGAATGGGATTAGTACTCTTACAAAAGGGACCCCAGAGAGCTCTCTCATTTTCTTTCCAATATGTGAGGATGAAATGTAACCTGGAAGGGTACACTCACCAGAACACAACCATGCCATCATCCTGATCTTTAACTTCCAGACTCCAGAATTATGAGAAATAAAAGATTGTTGTTTAAGACATTCAGTCTAAGGTGATTTATAATAGCAGTTCCAATGGACTAAGATAATCACTGCTCTACCCTTCCCTTGGAGTACACATAGGAAAGTGGAACTAGAAGAAAAGGTAAAATACACAGAGATAATGTATTAAAATTAGTGGTTGAGTCTTTAAACACAAAGTGAAAATTCCGATCACTATCGTAGAAAGTAGGTGATTCTCTAAGTAAGTCTGCAAAGCTTTGACAGCATTTCATGGCAAAAGAAAAATCTATACTTTATATATTTATCAGATTTCATATTCATCACCACAGATCAAAAAAGTGAAGTAAAAAGCAGATAGGTCAAATGACTCAGTTATCAATGGGAAAAAAATGTATTTTCAATCCAAGTTTGTAGCATTAGGTATTTTACATTTCTCCAACAGTCTACCAAATTGTCCCTTCATCATATACCAAGCATAAGGAAGGATATAGAATCAGATATGAATGGGCTTATAGATTATAAAATATACAAATGGACATTCGTAGAATATACCCTTGGCAGCCTTGGCTCTCTCACTCATTCTTGTGTGCAGAAATCAAATCTGTAGAGAAAGTATTTTTCATAGCTGCTGTTACCCTGCCTTGCATGTAAACATGAAGAAGATAGAAAGACCCAGGAAATGTATCAAAAGTCCCTCTTTGTTGGCCAATTATAGCTAGCATAACCAGAAAGCATACAGATTTGATGGAGGCTGTGAGAATGAAGCATCAAGTACACATATCCTAAATGTCACTGGAATCGATGCAACACGAGCTGAGCAAATAAGGTCCATATGGAAAGAAATAATAATCGAAAGCCCTGCAGCAGCAAAGTAATTTTGGGACACAATCATCTAAGGCTATTAAATTCAATCTCCACCTGTGCTACAGATCAACGTGATCTGTAATTGCTGAAAGGACTCTCTGTGGATATGTTTTTCCAGCAAAAAAGAAAGAGAATGGGTTGTGTCCAATTGAGTTGTTTACAAGTTAGTTGTGAAAGTCATGGGTGTGAGATTTAATGAATAAATGGGTGGGCAGAAACAGCATTCCTTTAGTTAGAATCCCAAAAAGGGCTATTTTTCTCTAAATCCCCTTTGTTGGAGAAGGATTACAAAGCCGTGCTCCTACTTAATAACCTGTTGCAGCTCTTACCTCTGCTGCCAGACTGCATCCTGTTTGCTTGCTTCACAGACATGCTGCCAAGGCTGCTGCTTCTCCTTTCATTTTGCCTTGGCTCATTGAAAACTCTCCTGGCAATAGCTCAAGGGCACACATATTCTCTGCCACAGGTGCCAAGTTCCTTCCTAAATGTCTTTCCCTGGGTGTCTTCATTTTGTTACAATGTGTGCAATGGAGTTCTAAGATACGGTTAAAAAAAAAAGTTCCAATCTAAGGAAGTGATTTTTATTGGATTGAGAATCACCTTCTCTTTACTTTTCCACTCAAACAGTCCATTTGACTTTAATTTCTAGTGATACATTCTCTATATATTGATAGGCATTTAGAGGTTCCCAGGCTGACTCCAGAAATTTGTTAATGTTGATTAGACTACAAAGTTTGAGAGTCAGTCTAATGTTACCTACTATATCCATTTTCCCCTGACTAGGCACACTTTTACAAAATATATTTAACCTATTACATTTCCTTGCTTCAAGGAAAGGTTCAATATGATTTAATCTCCATTTTTCAAAGAATGATCTTTATGGGCAACCACATAGAATCTTATAATGCCAACTGACCTGACCATTACTTTGACCTGCATATGTGTTTTTTTGTTCAGTTTCATTGTTCCATTTCTAGATTTTCACAATACCTTTTTTTTTTTTTTGTCTATTTTTCATGTGACTTCCAGTGGTAACATATAATTAATTATGAGGTATGTCCTTAGTGTTTTGTCCTTAATGTTAATGCCCCCCCTGCCAAAGGCCCTTAGGAATAAACCTATGGGAAACAGATTGGGTTTATTGCTCCATGTAACAGTGATGACTATATAACAAGGAACGAATGCACTCTACTTATATTAAGCTACCCCTATTCATCTTAGTTAATATTAAACCCAGCCTGTTCCTCTAAGCTGAAAGGTTATAAAGGCCCTATGTAAACCTAAGAAACGGCCTGACCTCAGAGCCCTGCCATCTCAAGGACACTGACCATAAAGAGCCAGGTCTAGACTGTCAAGGACACTGCCCACATGTCCACAACCCTTCCTCCTGATCTCTTTGTTCTGCTTTCTCTCTCTTCCCTCCTCATAAAACCCTCTGCCTAAACTAAGATGTTAAGTTGTAAATCTCTCAGCTGGTAATCAAAGTTATGTCAACTCTGTGCTTCAAATTTTGTTACAACCACGAGATATCCTTGCACCAGCTGTAAACCACCGGGGTCCTGGGAAGTGAGAAATGCTAATGCAAGAAGAGAGATAACACCAGAATGAAGGGAATGAGCTTGGAAAGGCGGTACATGATTACCCATTCAGTGCCCCCACATCTTACTCCCAAGAGAAATGGTATGTCCCTGTTCTCCCTAGGAATTTCCCCCCAACTGAATTCCCGCCACCTAAATGAATCACTGGCTTGCTCAGAGATGTTAAGATGGGCTTTGAGTCATGAAACCCCATTTTCCAGGTGGCAGTATCTGAATAAACCACTTTCTTTTACACCAGCACCTGTCTCGAGTATTGGCTTCTGAAGCGGTAGGCAGCAGACACACATTTAGTTACAATTACTCATGATGTGAAACCAAGTGTGATATTTCTCTAAGAGCATGTTACAAAGGACTTAATGTAAGAATTAGACTCTGGTTAGATGATTTGGGGTGTTTTTTAAGAAGAACGCTTTTGATGTGTATGACATGGTATCTGAAAGTGGTGATTATTCTGTGATTGGTTATTTTAATTATTTTTTTTTCATAGAAGGAGAGAGGACTAGAGCAAAGCTTAAGTGACAAAGAAGTAGCAATCATTTATGTTAGCCAGCAAGAAAGGTGTTTGGAATTTTTGTTGTTTGGATAATGTTTCAATTTTGTCTACGATCAGACAGGATTATGAAGTGCTCTTATTTGTGTCTTGATTAATTGCTATCAGAGTGGACTTGTTTGATGTTGATGTTCTGTGAAATTGTGTTCAACAAGTGAACACCAAGGCGGAACTCTCTGTGAGTGCCAGGCCAACTCGTAGTAACACCAAAACCTCACTGGTGATGCTGGGCCAGCTCACAGATGTTAGGAAGTACTTTGCTTTTAGTAAAAATGGGTCTCTGTGTTATTGAAAACAATTCCCTTGAAATATAATAAATATGAAATAAACTTCTATACTAAAAATGTATAATTTGACAAGATTTGACCTAAGTATATGCCCGTGCAACCATTGCCCTTAGCAGTCACTGATGGTTATATGTCTTTAGGAAACTTTAAAGTTAGGAAATACTGACACTTCACATTAGAAATTCTAATTCCTGGGAGAAAGAGCCTGGAGAGCATCTGAATATAGTGAATTTCCATGGAGGGAAGAGGTCTTCTTATAGATGGATAAAAATATTACAGATTCTAAACTGAGTGGGACTTAATTCTCACATGTGCTCGTTTTACTTGTCCTAAAATAACCTGTCCACAAATATAAAACTTCAAGTAATAAAGTATTATTTTCCCACTGTGAGAATCACTAATGTGAAATATACTCTATGAAAATAAAGTTTTTAAAGTAAAATTCTGTATAATAAAAAAGTCAAGCTGATTATCTAATCAGGCATTCCCAAAATTTCCCTTCTGCTCTTTTGAAATTCTTCCTTCATGCTTCTTCTAATCTGCACCCCATTCCCAGACCCAATGATCTACTTTCTGTCACTACATATGTATTGGCTTACATTACCTAGAGTAGATTATTGATTGAATCGTACGTATGTACTCCTATGTTTGGCTGGTGTTTATATATGTTTGTGAGGGAGTCATCTGGCTTCTTTCACTTAGTTAATTATTTTGAGACTTATCTATAGTTTCCTATGTGCCAGTGCCTAGTTTTCCCTACATTTTTATGGAGTAATTTCAGTGGATAGAATCTCCAGGTGCTTTTTTTTTTTTTTTGTAAATATTATTTGACCTCATTTTTTTCCTTGTTTACATAGTTTCTGATGAGACAGCTGCTGAAATTACTTTCCTTGGTCTTGTATAAATAAGATTTTATTTTCCACCCCTGGTATATTGTATCTTTCAAGATTTTCTCTTTGTTTTACCAAAGTTTGAATATCATATGCCTATGTTATTTAATTTATTTGTCTTTATCTCCCTTTGAACTTCCTAACCTTATTGGATCTGTAGTTTGGTATTTGTTCTTGCTTGTACAAATTCCATGGCCCTTATTGTTTCAAATTTTTTTCTGCATTATTTCCTCTTTTCTTTTTATTCTGTATTCCAATTGTAAGCATGTTATACATTTTGACATTGTTTCAAGAGTACCTGTATATTCTCAATTTTTTTTCTTATTATTTCAGTTTGTGAAATTTCTGTTGACTTATTTCAAGTCACTGATTTTTTCTTTGACCATATTAAGTCTACTGATAGCCCTTCTAAGATCTTTATTTCTGTTACTGTTTGGTTTCTGTAATATCCATTTTTACTTAGAATTCATCTTTCTGCTTACCATAGTCATCTATTCTTGTATGTTGTCCACTTTTTCCCCACTAGAGTTATTAAAATATTTATCATAGTCTTTTCAAATTCTTTGGTAATACAAGTATCTGTGTCATATCTGCATATGAATGTGATGCTTTGTCCCTTCAAACTGTGCTATTTTGTGACTTCAGGACTGTGTCATAATTTTATTCAATTGCACATGATACATCTGCTAACAGAAACTGGTGTAAGTAGGCCTCATTATGTTAGTTATGTTATCACATTGTGTGTGACTTATGTGAATTCTCATTAAGAATTGGACTATGTGCAATATTTAACTATAGTCCTTAAACACTAAAAATTTACCTACCATCCTTCCCTCTTGGTTTGGGAGCTTTCTACTGACTTCTCCTCAGAGAGTATGTGTCTTAAAAATGTTTGATCTGTAATCTAATAAATCTCGAATCCAGAGGAAACCTGATTTCAGAATTGTTCTCAAATAAATTTATTTTTCCTGTATATCAGGCTTTTGTTATGCAGAAGGTTCTGACTGTATTTCACAAAGATCACTCTTCCTAATGTCAGATCTGTGAGGGGTTCTTCCTTGAATCCTCATCCTGAGAATCTGAGAGGTTTCAAGAAGTATAGTCAATTAAAGTCTGGGGTCCCTGAGGACTATGGCCACAAACATATTTCACTTTCTTAATAGTCCAAAGAAGTAATTTGTCAGAATTGCCATTTAAGTGTTCTTACCATTTTATTGGTCTAATGGCTTTTTCCTTAAGTTAGCAGATCTAGTTAGCTGTATTCCTCTAAATGTGCCCATTTCCAGATTTGGAAGATGATTTATCCTTTGATCTCAGTTCTGTGATGAGCTCAAGAAATTTGCTGTTTTCTGGTTTTTCCATCTTTTTCTTGTTATAGGGACAGGAATGATAAAGTCTTTACTTATTACATATCAGAGTTAAAACCAGAGGTCTAATAATTACTTATTTGTTCCAAGATATAGTGAGTGTTCCTTGGTCAGAGTTACCTACTTCAATTTTCTTATGAATAGTTTTGACTTTTTTTGGAAAGTATTTTAATTCTTTAGAAATAATTTTATCCTTGCTGATCTTGTTTTTAACATTTGCTATTCAGGAGAGGACCAAATACCAGGGCTAATTATGCTACTGAGACAAGACCCTTTTTTATGTATTCCATCTTGTTTCCCATTAATCTTTATGTTTTTTCAGTCAGGCTGATGGCAAAAGTCACTACTCTCAGCGTTATGTAATCCCCAATCACTGTTAATTTTAATACTTTTTAGGACTTCTTTCACTAGCTCCATGTGATTTGTTTGCATGCATGTAGAGATCAGTTCTTAGATGAATAATAGAGGATATTTCTCATTCCCTGAAATCATGTAGCCAGGTAAACTGGGGACTACCTTGTTATCACTTTGAAAAAGATCTGAAAAGGAACCAAATCATAAAGAAAAACCATGAGAGAGAGAGGGTTTGAATAATGGAGAAATAATCCTGAACCAGGGCTTCCATCTGTGCCTAAAGGCAGTATCATTCCTTCCGCTTTCAATTTTATTGCTATGTAAGGCAATAAAATACCTTTCTTCTTTAACCTAAATTCCATTGAATTTCATTCACTGCAGTGACAACAACAATAAACAAGTTCTAATATAATCATTTAATTTTCTATGTGGGAAAATGCTGACATTATTATTAGGAACATTTTTTGTCCTCTAATTAAGATCGAGTAGTTTGGGAGGGCTTTAATCATATTTTGCAACTATTGAAATATAATTTAATGAGGAGATTTTTATGTGGGCATTCTAAAGCAGCTGTGTGAAAATAATTCTAACACCAAAAAAGGCAGTTTTATGAGGTTATTTCATACACATTGTAGAACATAATATTGTATGAATTTAACATATTTCAGAACTGATGAAATTTAATGGAAAGTAATTGAATAAAAGCACATTTTTCAAAACATTAAGTGTGGGTTGATAATGTAATGAATTTTTATTCCTAATTATGTACACCTTCAATGTTTTACCTGCATTTCTCAGTGAATACCTTAATTTTCAATTCCAGTGACAGTCAGTTTAAAGGGTTATTTTTAATATTTTCAATTAGTGAAAACATTTAAAAATAACATCAAATTGTTCTCTAATATGACATAAGGCAAACTTGTAAGTTTGGTCACCAGTGATTTCAAGAATTCTTGCTCAGCTTGTGAGTAAGTGGAGGAGGAAATGTGGGCAGAGAACATGGGGTGTGGGAAACTTTGGTCTTAATCCCCTGTCTGCTTAGCCTTATCTAGGTGATCTAGATGATCTCATATCTTATGCTCTATTTCCCCAGCTTGTAATTAAATGGATTATGACTCCCAGTGGTCTTTGAATTTAATTACAAGTGCTATTGCATTGATAATTATTACCTGGAGAAATAAAGACTAAATGATACCACAGACCTTGTCTGTACAATATCTCTATCTTTCTTCATCACCACACATACAGGGCTCAAGCAGGGCATTAACAAACTGTCTCTACCACTTGATTTCAAGTGTCTCAACTTGAAAATATCTAAAACAATTGGCTTGTATTTAAAGCAGAAACCTCCATTAAATCATGAAATGTCTCCCACCTCATTTAGGAATTGCTACAATAAGATATAAGGTATGTAGTGATGTGGTTTCTTATTAATATGTTTTTAATAAGTCAAAGCAGATGAAGGGCATGCTTAAGGTCTATGGCTGGTTTTTTAACCAAGAAGCTTACTCTTATTTTCTACTAAGCTGCTACAAAGTCAAATGAATTAAATAACTTGATTTGTAGATCTGCAAGCTGAGAAATCCTTTGGTCATTGCATAAGATTTTGCTTCCTTTTCTAGTCATACTTCTAGTCCATCATGATATTTTTATTATTCTCAAAAATTTTAGTTTTTCAATAAATATTTGAAAATAAATGAACTCCATGTATTCAGCAATATCCTTAATTCTAGCTTAATTTTTAAAAACCATTTTGCTCTTGCTGGTAAAAGTAGTCTAACGTGTACAGTCTTTGGACCACTCACTTCCTACATAAGATGGGTCTCGTACCTGGGACACTTCCATGTCACAAGATAAAGAGGTCACCTAGCATGTACCTGGCTTGTCACCTTGTGTGAAAATATCTTTCACGTTTCAAGCTCAGTGAGTGTCATTTTGTCCTACTTAAGCATGTGATCATATGTCATTTGGTCAACGCTTTGCCATAACCATCCTTCCTGGGCAGAACACTTTTGCTACAACAGGAGAGGGATATGCATAGTGAGTTCCTTTCCAGGCAGACCTGCTGACTGCTGGGACCAGCTCCTACTGCTAAAGCTTGGCTGGCTAAGCCAGCACTTGACTGTTTTGTTTTCCTTGATAGCTCTAATAGTAAGATTTAATGAGCAGAAGAGCTTGAATATTTATTTCTGTGGTTGGCATAGTGATGATCTTTGCTCTCCCTCACATAGTTGGAGTCTTTCCCTGGGATCGAGATCAGGTACATCATGGTCCTCAACAGGTTTTTGTTTCTGTTTTTTTTAAGTGATATGATCTGCGGATTCTCCTAAAAGTTGGAGTATATCTGCAATTACAACATAAACCAGGCAATATGCAAGAAGTTAGGGATAACAACATTAAACAGGAAATATGAACTCTGCTTTTAGGTTATTTACATTTGGTTTGGAAGACAGACAGAAAGCAAATAATTATAACATGTTAAACAGAGTTCTTTTTTGTTGCAAGTTTGATATAGTCATCTTTTTTATTCATCTTTATCATACTCCATCAGTGCAAACTGAGAGTTTTGCTTTAGCAAGTATACTTAAATTCAGTTATCTGTGACCTTAATAATTTTACAGCACAAGTTTCATATCTGCAGCTTTATTTTTAAACCATCAAACAAATTTGATCTAACTGGGGATTCCACTGATGAATTCTAGTATTTTTAAATGTCATTAGTATCATCTGTACTATTAGATCTGATTTACTCACATTAATATTACTGAATGCCAACTTTGTTACATCTCTTACAAGGTTTACTGATGAGAATAATTTCTGTAAATGAATGCTCAGACCATAAAAAAGGAGTATAATAAAAGTTAAGTGTTTGTACTGCCAATGACACTTCTCAGAAATTAGCTCTGCTTTGTGTGTGCATTGAAACACACTTAAAGGGGCGGGGGGGAGGCTGCCCTTAGGTGTTATGCCACCACCTGAGCTCTTATTATGCTGTCCCGCAACTGAGCTATCATGCCATCCTATGTATATCCAAGTTCTATTTTTCCATCTTATAAGGCAGTTTCTAGCATGCATTTAATTATATTTAGTGAAAAATTAATTAATGGAATTTTTATCAAAATATTTATTATATTATTATATTATGTTAATTATATTTTGCAATGTATGGTTATATCAATGGCCTTTATATGGGAATCTGCTCTGCAACTGGCATCCTTTTGGCACAAATTAACAGTAGAGACATCATCTCTTAGCAGTCATGGTTTTAATAACTGAACATACAAAATAAAATGCTGTCTTACATCATAGAAATTTAAATAGCATTACCATGATCTCTGTAATCATATATTCTAATACAAAGAAGGTACGTTGAGAAAATATCTATCCATGTAATATGAAAAATAGAGGCATTTATTGAAGAAGATACAAGATACAAGAAACATTGTACATAGGAGAGTGGCACCTCAGTCTCCTTCAAAGTAGTAACCTTGGGACCTCACACAGTTCTCCCAATTGCTATCAGCTGCCCTCTGGTATTTTCCTGAATCTCATCAATGGTCTGAAATCTCTTCCTTTTCAATGGTGATCTTAGTTTGGGGAAACGCCAGAAGCTACAGAGTGCCAAATCTGGGCTATAGGGGGCTGAGTCACCTGGGTGATTTAATGTTTTGCCAAAAAACACTGCATGAGATGTTATGCATGAATGGGTATGTTGTCATGACAAAGTTGAAAGTCATCAGCTGCCTATAACTGTGTCCTTCTGAATCATCTGAATGGTTTCCACGGAAGAATGTTCAAGCTTAATGAAAAATTGAATGCAGTTCACTGTTGTACTCATTCAGCCATTTTTTAATGTGAAAGCCACACAGCACACATGCTCACTCAACAGCATCTACCACCCCCACTGACTAGTACAGTGAAGTTGTCATTGTTGACACATGTACCTTCCAGTCCACTCTCCTTGGCTGCCAGGTCACATCGATGTCATGCAAACCACTCTTGTTATATTAACAATGGTTGGACTTTTTCCAGACAGACCTCATACATATCCTCATCTTATGCCAAAATGAATTTTCCTAGTTGAGTTTTTAAAGTAAGAGTGGGGGGGGGGAATCCTCTTCAGTTTTAAATGTGGTAACTGTAAAATCTATGACTCTAAGCACAATGTTGTGCAGAAAATCTCTAGAGCTTATTTGTCTGGCTTGACTGAAACGTTGCGTCCCTTGATTAGTAACTCGCCAGAAACACCTTTTTAAAAAAAAAACACTCCCTACACCCTTCAAATTACTTCTGGGAAATTATTAGGAAAAACATGTTGAGAACATAATTTTTATTTATAAAATATTTTGTCACTTATGTTGGTATTGAGCATAATCCAAAGAGTTGCTCTACGATTTATGACATATGTACTGGCATATGTGTTAAATGGAGAGATCACAATGACAGTATTTGGATAAACTTTCTGTAAATAATGATGGCATATATTATATTATTTTAAAAAATGAATTAATTATCATATCCTAAGTTTGGATTGCTTATTTAATCATTCTTTTGTCCTTCATCTACCTTACTGGCATTTAAAATATTTGTATTCATGATTTGAACTTAATGTTCTCATTTGGAATAATATAATTATAATTTTTAGTTCTTTAATATTTTTAATAATCACTGATTTTATATTTTTCATTAATAGTTTTTCACTAATGTTCTACTTTCAAGTTCTCATTAAAAAATTTTAGTTTTTAATAAATTCCAGCATAGTTTATTTAATATACATTTATCTTGGAACTTGAATGCATTATTCTGGTGGGAATTTTCTTATTTACCTCCAGATGATCAATATAATTTTTATCCAAATTATTTCATTTTCAACAATTTAGATTTCATATATATTAAGTGAAAAATATAGTTACTTTTATTTCCTTTATGTGGAAAGATAGTATAGCCTGCTAAGAACACAGGCTCTGACACCAGGTTGCCTAAATTCTGACCCATTTTGCCTCTTAATATTATGGTGCCTAGGGAAAATTCTGTTCCTCAGTTTCCTAAAATCAGCCAGTGTGTTATGTAGAAAACTTAAGGATTAAATACTTATAAAGCAATTTAAACATTGCCTGACACAGATTAAACATGATAGAAATAGTTTCTATTACTAATAGTTCTTAAAAAGTTTTTAAAACACATTTTAAACATCAAAGTCAAACTCAATTTTACTGACATATGAACCTGTTATAGTAACCAATTAAAACTCATTTTACTGAAAGAGTTATAAATAATTTTATCTAAGATTTTTAGTAATGTAAATAATTCATTTGTTTTTAAACATAAAGAGGGTCATGGAATTATTTAACTTATGTCCTTATTTGATTACACAGTATTTATAAAGCACTGAGCTAAATGATTTACATGTTTTACTGACCCCTACAATAGTCATTAGTATTCACCATAATTATGATGCAGAGGCTCAACAGATCTAAAGAAACCCCCAGTATCACCCATCGGGTTGGTGCAAAACTGCAGTAGAAGTGAGTTTTCTCTGAATGCTAAGCCTCAGGTCTCAGCCACTCTGCGATATAGCTTAGTTTAAACCCTGATTATAACTAGAATGGCCTTAAGCCTTGTTTTTCTGGAATACTTCTTGTTTACATCTGTTACCCTGGCTTAATTATGTCATTTCATGTTCACATTTTCCAACTTGTTTAATATATTATATTTAGAATATATGTTATTGACTATTAAGACTAACGTGATTTTTTTTTTTACTTAAAAGAAACAGAGATTACATTTTGTTAACCTATGCTTTACTGAATTATGTTAACTTTTATAGAATGCATGGGCAAAGAATTCATACATGAAATTTTTGCTATAGCAATTTCGAATGAGCTATTAGTTGTCAAATGACATGAGATTGTGAAAAGTAAAGAATAAAGGCAGAATGCATCTTGTTAGTGAATGCACATTCTCATCTACTCAGTCTCTGGGAGGAACAGGAAGATCGGGAGAATTAAAAATGGAGTATTTCCATTTGAGGTAGAACAGGGAGAATCAAGGAGAGAAAGGATGAATTATAGAAATTAAAAAAGAAAATGAATATGCAACAGAGTTCTGCAATGACAGAATGATCTTAAACTCAAACACATGCACAACATGTGAAACACTCACTTATTTCAGTTATTTCCTGCATTGGTCTAAAATGCATCACATGAAAATGTGAAGAAAGATGATGGACAAAAAGTAGATGATATTCACAAGAAAGATGTTTTATCATGGTTAAAGAATGTGTAAATCGTGTTATAGGCAAATAAAAGTAGTTCACTTTTTTAAAAAAGCATAGGTAAGCTGGAGGTTCTTTAAATATTCAGAAGGACCAGCAAGAAGTAGAGGGAATCATTTCCCTACTGTAGAGTTTTTATCGTTTCTATTTCCTGTGTCCAGAAATCTTATTTGAGATATCTGAGTGACTCTGGCCCTCACCTCCTTATAGTCTTAAGTCAAATGTCATCACCTTAGCGTGACATTCTATGGCAGCATTATCTAAATTGCCATATGCACATACACATGCTGCTTAGTCCTGATCTCTGTTTTCTTTTCTACTTAGCACACAATACCAAATAACGATCATTGAACTTGCTTTCATTATTGATGTTCTTTCTTCTTCTAGAACAAGATTTCTATTCCATAAGGATAGTATTTTGTTTGTCTAAGTTGTTCACTTAAGTGCTTGAAACAGTATCTGACATTCAATTATAAATAAATAAATTTGTTTTGTTTTCTTACAGTTTTGAGTATAGATCTGAGGTTCAAAGTAGAAGTTTCAATGCATCATATAATAAAACAGTAAAATATGTCTCCTTATAAGATATTAGACTCTCAGGTCATGAAAGCATTATTCCTAAAGTAACTTTATAATCACTTGGTAAAAGGTTTTCTTAAGAGAATGTATGAGAGGTTGAGTCCACTTCTTTTTAAATAAAGTATTTAGCCTTGCCTGGTACGGCTCAGTGGATTGAGTGCTGGCCTGCAAACCAAAGGGTTGCCAGTTCAATTCCCAGTCAGGGCACATGCCTGGCTGAGGACCGGGTCCCCAGTGGGGGTGGCGTTCGAGAGGCAACCACACTTCGATGTTTCTCTCCCTCTCTTTCTCCCTCCTTTCCCGTCTCTAAAAAATAAATAAGTAAATAAACTTTAATTTTTTAAAAAAGTATTTAGAAACAAAGAAAGAGGAAAAAACCTCAAGATATTGAACAAAAGTTTTTTAAATGTTTTAAAGCTTTTCACTTAAATTTTGGGGGGTTTTGTTTTAAACACAGTCTTCTCTGTCTTGAAAGAAAAGAACACTTTTGTATAAGACTATATTTCTATCCCTTTTGAATGTACTAGATCATCTTTATTTAGTTATTTACATTGACTTCATAATTTTACTGACTCTGAAAAACTTCAAGAAAATGAAATAGACTTAGCACAATAATGCAACTCAAATCAGCAAAAGAATGAATATGTTGTTTTGTCAAATCTCATTGCCACAATAACTCTGTCAATTTATTTGAAAAATGTACAGCTCTGGAGTTTGGGCACCACTTAACAGCCAAGGAGAACAAAGTGTATACAGCAAAATACAAATCTTGCTTACCATTAGTTCGATATATTTCTGCATAGCAGCTTTTCAAAAATTGGCATCGTATTTTGGCACCATGCTGCTTCAGAACAACAACAAAATCTGTGAGATGTTATCAGTGGTTAGAAACTGTTTTTAGTAGAATACTTTCCTGTTTGCCTCAGTTATTCCTTATCTATAATTTCATTAAGATTATATTAACATGGTATCACCAAATAAACTTAAAGTTTATCAAGTATGTAGTGTGTGGCTCACAGAACCTTGAACAGGGTGAGTAAATTAGTCCTTAATTAAAATTTTGCTGAAGAGGGTAGGCTCTGTAACTTCTAGGTTGCAGAAAAGAAAACAAGAGCATAAGTATTGTTTATATTTTTCTCATTTGAACCAAGAAAGGGTCTGCAGACAGGTGTGGTGAGTAGATATTAATAAACAAAAATAAAGTAAATTTTAGGTAACACACAATCACTTGACATTCTTAGTGTCTGAGACCAGGCACATCCAGGACGGAATGGCCTCACACTCTGGGGGTCTTTGGCATTCTTTTTGTTGAGTGATACTGTCAGGAAACAATGCTATGATTACATTTTAATAAAGTATACTTGTATAATAACAATATGTCAGTTGTCAATTGGATAGTTTATTTTCAGAAATTGAACTAATTATTTACATGCATTTATTTTAATTCTCACATTAATCCTATCTGATAGCTCTCTTTTTTAATTCTTTTTAATATTTTCTTGATGTACACTATTTTATTTTCTTAAGATGTCAGATCTACAAACAAACAAGCATGTCCACTGGTGATACAGTGAATTAGCCTAAAATCCCAGCTAGTTAATTTTGAGAAATGCTTATTTATGAGTATATGAAATATAAAATATATTTTGAAATAGCATCATGAACATGAGTGACTCTTACATTCATTCAATTTGAACATTTTAAAAAAAAGTAAAAGGATCAAGTTTTATTTTTATGGGTTCAGCTGAGAATGATGGCGGAACCCCCGTTATGTAACACTAAGAAGAAGCAATTCATCTAGGTATGTGTAGCACCAGATTTAAAAAGAAGTTAATGCAAGTATAGAATACGCCACTCCCAAGCACAGGTTGCAAGGTGTGTGACACCATTGTTCAGCCTTTTTCAGACTGGAAGATTGGTAGCAGGACTCCCCAAAGACGAAGACAAACATAATGTGGCAGAAGACATACTATGTGTTGGCTAAAGTCTAGTACGTTATTACAGATCCCAGGGATCTGGGTCACAGAAAAAAAAAAAAAGTCGTATAATGAAACTGAAAAACAAATCAAGAACCAAGGTGATATTTCTCCTTATAAGGACATAACTGTGGGTTATAGATAAAAGACTAAAGCTCAGTGACCATATAAAGTCAAAAAACCAATCATAAACAAAAGACACAAGATTTTGGACACTTAGGTAGGTCCCAGGTTCAGCTGGGGTTTCTAATAATTTGTCTGACAGTGATAATTTGCTAAGGAAATGGATGTCTTTTAAGTCTTAACCTCCCTTTCAAGGACTGCCTGGAGTATTACAAACCCTCTCAGTGAAAAGCATAAGATCAAATTTTATTGAAAAGACCGAAGAAATTCAAATGTGTGTCCTCAGAGAGTTGACAAAGCATTTACTTAAGTAAAAGAACATCATGGAAAGATATTATTATATGTATATGATAGAAGTAGTTTCCATGGCTAGTCTAGAATCTTTTCGGGTCTCCTGTAATGCCCACACAGAAAGGACAATCATTCAAAAAGGAATGAAATTAAAGCAAAAATTTGTTTTTCTGTTCTTGTGAGTGTAGGTCACTGTTAGTAAATGTATTTTCCTTATAACTGTTTATTCATACATTAAAGATTTATTGAGCATCCAATATATACTAGACTCTGTACAAATTTATGAAAAACAAATGAATAAACCTAGTCAATGTTCTGAAGAGATAGAACTACTCTACTATGAAGTTAATGAATAGAATTTCTCTTTTTCCGATAAGGAAGTTGATAACTAAATTTTGGTGGCTTGTTTGGATATTGCAGGCTCATCTGTAATTTTGAATTGTATTTTTTTCATGAAAGATACTACCCAGCAAAAGTAACTGTAATATTTAACGTATATGTATATAAATTCCAGTCAGCTTGGTTCAGACTTAAAAGGTTATGACATTAATATTTGTAGCAACATTATTCATCATAGCCAAGAGTTGCTAATAGTGCAAATATATTCATTCCCTGATGAATGGATAAATAAAATATAGATATCTGTATAATTAAATATTATTCATTAATGAAAAGGAATGAAACACTGACACATTTCACAACATGGATGGATCTCAATAACATTATACTAGGTAAAACAGTAAAAGAAGACCACATATTATATAATGCTATTCCTATGAAATTCCAGAACAAGCAGAGTTATAGAGACACAATGTAGATTAGAGATTGCCTACGGTCTAGAGGTCTGGGGAGATGTGATGTGACCGCTAAAAGGTACAAAGTTTCTTTTGGGGGTGATGAAAATATTCCAAAGTTTTGGCAATATTTGTACAAGGTGGTAAATAAACTAAAAAACTGTTGAACTGTACAATTTAAATGAGTGAATTATTTGATGTATGACTCATATCTCAGTTAAACTATACATACACACACATGCATGCATACACAATGCCATAGATTCTTTAGCCTCAATATATTTATTCAGTCCCAATGTTCGACTTACTAGCAACAGTATGACTTTAAGCTACTTAATTGTGTTTTATGCTCATCGTCTGCATGAATTGAATAAAACAGTACCTATTTTATAGAATTACTCTGAACATTTAAATGAATCAATATGTAGAAAGGGCTTACAAGAGTGCCTGGCACACTGTCAGCGCTAAATATGGTTGCCCCTACTGCCACTGATACTTTAGTATTATCATAGTTATTTAAATTATCATTGAAGCCCAACCTTATTTATTTAGTTCATGGGGAAGGTATCTGACCTACTCTTGTCACTGTAGCTACTGCATATGTCAATTAAATTGTAGCTGTATTTCTACCTAGAACATGTCATATTTTGTATTCATTTTTATTTTATTGTATTTAAAAAAAATATTTTCAGTTGATGTACAATATTTTATTAGTTTTAGGTGTACATCCCAGGAATTTGATATTTATATAATTACAAAGTGATCAACATGATCAGTTTAGTACCCACCTGGCACCGTGCATAGTTATCACAATATTATGACAATATACCCTGTGCTGTACTTTACATCCCCATGACTATTTTCGCTTCCTAATTCCTTCACCTTTTTCACCCATTGCCCCAGGCCCCTTCCCATCTGGCAACCATAAAAATGAGTCTGTTTCTATTCTGCTTGCTTTTTTATTTTGTTTATTAGACTTCACATATAAGTGAAATCATGTGGCACTTATCTTTTTCTGACTTATTTCACTTAGCACGATGCCTTCTAAATCCATCCATGTTGTTTCAGACATCAGAATCTCACTCTTTTTTATGGCTCTGTCACATTTCACTTCATATGTGTACCATTTTTTTCTTTATCTATTCATCTAAAATGGACACTGAAGTTGCTTCCATATCTTGACTATTAGAAATAGTGCTGCAGTGAACACATGGATGCATAAGTATTATGCCTTTTTGATTTATTATTTTGGATTTCTTTAGGTAAATATCTAAAGTTGGAACTGCTGGGTCATTCTCTGTCTTATAGCCTCTGGCATATATATATATATATATATATATATATATATATATATATATTTACCACAGCTTTTTTAAAAATTTCCCTTTTCATAAAATACCTATTTTCATTCCTTTACTTTCAGTGTGTGTTTGTTTTCTGATCTGAAGTGAGTCTTTTGTAGACAACATATGTAAAGATCCTGTTTTGTTATCCATTCAGCCATGTTATATCTTTTGATTGAAGCATTTAATCCATTTGTATTTAAAGTAATTGTTGATAGAATGTATTTTTTGTATTTATTTATAGTTTTATCTCTTTTTTCTTTCTTCTTCTTCTTCAAGGGGACCCTTTAACATTTCTTGTCATCTTTGTTGGGTGGTGGTGAACTCTTTTAGCTTTTTCTTACCTGGGAAGCTCTTTATCTGTCCTTTAATTCTAAATGATAGCTTTGCTGGTCAGAGTACTCTTTGTTGTAGGCCCTTGTTTCTCATAACTTTGTCACTTTCATGCCAATCCCTCTGGCTTGCAAAGTTTCTGTTGAGAAATCAGCTGACAGCCTTATGGGAGCTCCCTCCTAGATACCTAACTGCTTTTCTTTTTCTGCTTTTGGACTCCTTCTTTGTATTTCACCTTTGACATTTTAATTATGATGTGCCTTGATGTGGGCCTCCTTGAGTTCATCTTGTTTAGGACTCTGTGTTTCCCGGGCTTGTATGTCTATTTCCTTGCCAGTTTAGGGAAGCTTTCTGTCACTAATTTTTTTCAAATAGGTTTTCAATTCCTTGCCTGCTCTCTCTCTTCTTTTTCTGATACCTCATGATGTGAATGTTGATACTCTTGTTGTCCCAGGGGGGCCTTAGGCTACCTTCAATTTTTTTTCGTATTCCTTTTCCTTTTTGCTATTCCAGTTGGGTGCTTTCTGCTACCTATCTTCCAAATCACTTATTTGATTCTCTGCTGTTTTATTTGCTCTACTGTTGATTCCCTGAGATGTATTCTTCATTTCAGTTATTGTAGTCTTCATTTCTGACTGGTTCTTTTTTGTGTTTTCTATTTCCATTTTTATGTGTCTTATATCTTTGTTGAAATTCTCATTAAGTTCTTTTACTTTTCCCCTAAGTTCCTTGAGCATCTTTATGACCAATGTTTTGAACTCTGCAACTGATAGAATTCTTGTCTCCATTTTGTTTAATTCTGGAGTTTTATTCTGTTCTTCAATTTGGGACGTCTTTCTTTGACTCCTCATTTTGGTTGTGTCCCTGTGTTTGTTTCTATGTATTAGATGGAGCTGCTACATCTTCCAGTCTTGGTGGAGTGTATATAGTAGGTGTCTTGTAGAACCCAGTGGTGCAGCAACTCCCGTCACCAGAACCAGACATCCCAGGTGTTTCCTGTCAGTAGGTTTTGTATGTCCCCCTACTGTAGTTGAGCCTTGAAGCTGTTGGCATGTCAGTGGGAGGACCTTACTCCAGTGCCCATTGGCTTCAAGAATTGGCCGTGATTACAGCAGAGGAGCTGTTATGCAGGGGCCGATTCCACAGATAGAGATTTGTATGAGCAAGGCTCTGGTGCCCCCTGAGTTTTCCTCTTGAATACGTCACTTGTGGAGGTGGCTGGGTGGTGCTCTGGCATGGTCTAAAGCTGTTCACTGGGTGCACTGGCTCTGGGGTCTTCAAGGAGGTACAGGAAAAGTCCGACCACTGCCTGCGTTGTACTCTGGGCCATCTGGCATGAACCACAGAGCAATCTTCAGATGGCTGCTACTTGTGCTGGGCATGGAGGTGCCCAAAGTAGCCCAAGCCGCTGACCAAGACTGGTTGCTGTTATAGCTAGGCTTGGGGCTGCTTAGCAAGTGCTATGGGACACACCAAGGCCAGGTTATGCTTGTTGGGGGTTTGTGAACATTTGAGGGATTTGGGGAAAGTCTGCAGAATGAACAAAGAAGCCATTTTTATGGAACCAGTGGAAGTAACTTGGGTGGGTCCAGAAGTTGTTTGGGGCAGAGCAGTGTTACCAGATTGATGGAGACTCAAACATGGTACCAGCCTATGTCTGCAGGGGGAAGGCTTTAGTAAGGGAAAAATGGTCCCTGACAGCACTTCCTTCTGGGAGAAAGACACACCTCCAGCCCTTGCTTTAGAGACGGATAACTCAGTTCCTCCTTATATGTCCCTGGTACCTTTCATGCTGCTGCCCCAGCTCTGGAGCTCTGAACAGGGAGTCTGTACACAGGTCCTTTAAAAGTAACACTTGGGACTCCAGAAAATGTCTAGAAACTGTCTGTCTCTCTTAGCCACAACCTTTGCTGCTTTTCAAAGCTGGAAGTTATGGAAACTCCTCTTCCAACCACTGGAACCCTGGTTTGGAAAGCCTGGAGTGAGACTGGAACCCCTGGATCCTCAGCAGGGACCTCCATAGCCGAGACATCCATCCCTATTTTCACTGCAGCACTTGGGTGAGGGGCCCCTCCATTGTGCATTTTAACTTCTCCCATCACTCTCAATGTGGCTTCTTTAAAACGTTAGTTATAAGACTTCTGTTCAACTAGGCTTCAGGCGGGTCTCAATGATGGCTGTGCTGTAGTTTAGTTGTAATTTTGATGAGGTTGTGGGAGGAAGCAAGTACTGTTTTTACCTACGCTGCCATCTTGACCAGAAGAGCTTATCAGCATTTTTTAAATTAGTTGCATCACAAAGTCTAGTCCTGAAACTTAGACTCATATTTCTTTGTGAGAAGGTTAAAATCTTATTTTATAGAATGTGGGGAGTTATATTTTCCTATTAATGCAATGCAAATATGTGCACACCCTGCTCAATTAAATTCAACATATTGAGCCAGATAATGGCTCTCATAGCACACCAGCTCACTACATATTTCCAAGTAAGATGGCAGAGTTATACTATCAGCTTTATGGCAAGGATATGGGATAATAACACACCACTAAGAGATTGGCTATAACCACTTAAATTTTTCACATAAAATCCTCAGGATATGGTCTCTCCAAAAGAAAAAACAAAAATTTTAACTGCTATAGCTTCTACTCTGTTTTTTTTTTTTTAATCTTCACATCTCCGTAAGCCTTGATTTGGGTTAAATGCATCATTAATCTTTAACATATCCACCTAAGAACACAATTAAAGTCAAATAGAATAATGAGTGGCATTACAGGGAATACAAAGTAGCACACTCAAGAATGGATTCAACTATTCCATATGCTACAGAATTACACACACCCACTAGCTTGCACAGTGCCAGACCAAGAAAAAAATTAACTCTTTAATGAAAAAGAATCAGAATTTTTGAATTAGTTAATTGAGGAACAAAAACCAGAAGATTAGCTTGAATATTACATTTTTTCAGGCATGAACTATATACTGTCAAGCTTTGTACTCATGATTTATTTCCTCAGGTCTATTATTTTGATTTCAGAAAAAGACGGCTTTAGTCACAGATGTGCTATTTACTAATTGGGTAACATTAAGGGAAAGCTTAACCTTGGGAGTCTCAGTTTCACAATCTGTCATATATGGAAGACAGATTTTATCACTGGTTTCCAACCTTCAATCTGTATCAGAATCATTTGGAGTTAATTCTGAGATCCACATAATGAAGTGTTTTCAGTTGGTTTCTCCAATGTCCAGTCAGTTTTGTGAACAATCGCATGAAAGGGTCTTCAAAGTCTGTCCCTGTTTCAGAAGTTTACGGTTTTCCATCTAGGTAGATATCCTGACTCAGTCCTCAATGGTAATATAACATTACCTTACAGAGAAGTAGGTTTGCATGATCAATGGGTAAAAATTATTTTTAAAAAATAGTACTAATTTGATATCACATAACAAAGGCAAAGAAAATAAAGAAGAAAATATTTGGTTATATTACTTAATAAAAAGAAAAGGTTACAGTAGAGAAGAAAAACAAAACAAACCACACCAAAACAAACAAAACGCAAAAATCTACCATCCATACATTATCTTTTCCACTAGGTAAATCGTGAAAAAAAAAAGTATAAAAGAAAAAGCAACAATACTTTGAAATGACATTCTTTTCTTTGTCTTTCTTTGAAAACTATTTCTCTATGTCTTCATGTAGTTGAACAATTGTTTTGAAACAGTTTGGTACATTCGAAACAGAATATAAAGCTAGGGAACATTTTATGTGTTATTCTTGATTCCACTAAGCCAAATCAGTTACAGGAAAAATAAAAGGCTGAATTTGAATCAAGAGGAATCTAAGTCAAAGCTTACAGCTTCTCACCCGTCTCCTCACCCAGCCATGGGATGACAAGTGAATACAGTACCCAGATTCCTCTCAGGGAAGCCCTGCTCTCCTCTCCCTGCCAACTGCCTGAGCTTTCTCACCACCGTACCCTACCAAGCTCAAGAAAGAACATTTCACTCTCATTTGGTTTTCTCTAAATTTCAGTGCATTTGGTACAGAGATCAACTAATCAGTTTCTTCAGCTAGTCTCTGGCAACACAACAGATCCCGGGCTCTCTTGCTGCTTTCTCTGCTTCAGAGAGGACAAAACACATCTTCCTTGCAATATCCAGAAACTCCAAACACCCTTATCTCCAGAAAATATATTTGCCAATGATACCTCAGACAAGGGTTTGATCTCCAAAATATATAAAGAACTCAAATGACTCCACTCTAGGAAGACAAGCAATCTAATTAAAAAATGGGCAAAGAATCTGAACAGACAATTCTCCAGGGAGGACATACACAGGGCCCAGAGATACATGAAAGGGTGCTCAGCATCACTAGCCAGCAGAGAGATGCAAATTAAAACCACAGTGAGATACCACTTCACACCAGTCAGAATGGCCATCATGAACAAATCAGCAAACAAGTGTTGGTGAGGTTGTGGAGAAGAGGGAACTCTAGTGCACTGTTGGTGGGAATGCAGACTGGTACAGCCACTGTGGAAAACAGTATGGAATTTCCTCAAAAAACTAAGAATGGAACTGTCTTTTGATCCAGCAATTCCACTGCTGAGATTATACCCTAAGAATCTTGAAACACCAATTCAAAAGAACCTATGCACTCCAATGTTCATAGCAGTGCAATTTAAAATAAAAAGTGTTGAAAACAGCCTAAGTGTCCATCAGTAAATGAGTGAATCAAAAAACTGTGGAACATTTACACAATGGGATACTATGCAACAGAAAGGAAGAAGGAGCTCCTACCCTTCATGACAGCATGGATGGAACTGGAGAGCATTATGTTAAGTGAAATAAGCCAGGCGGTAAAAGACAAATACCATATGATCTCACCTATAAGTGGAGCCTAATCAACAAAACAAACAAGGAAGCAAAATATAACCAGAGACACTGAAATAAAGAACAAACTGACAGTGATCAGAGGGGAAGGGGGATAACGGGGGAAAGAAGGGGAAGGGACAAGTCAAGGAACATATATGAAAGGTCCATGGACAAGCCAATGGAGGGAAGAATTGAATGCGGGAGGTGGGGGGTGGGTAGGGCAGGGTAATGGGGGAAAATGGGGACAACTGTAATTGAACAACAATAAAAAAATTTAAAAAAAAAAAGAAGAAAGAAATCCTAGACTAGACTCTTAATAGTCCAGGTAGTGGAAGGCTTTCTCCCGACCTGAGATCCATCAGTTGAGCAAAGATGCCTTACATTCAGCTAAGCACAAATTTTAGGTTTCAGAGGATGGGCTTTAATATGATAGCTCCTTTTGTCTGGAAATGTATTCGAAGTTCCTTATTGGCAAGGAGACTTTTCTTTCTCCATGCTATAAGTAGGGAAATAACACCCTTGTCTAAGTATTGTAATCAGGCCTCTGCTCAGGACTTTACAATGGAAGAGGTACTTTGCCTATTTAATACTTGAATAAACTGTGACTTGGAAAAGTAAATACTCTGAGGCAGGCCTCATAGTCAGAAAGTGCTCTAGTCAGTGATGAAACCTCTTTCACACTAGTTGTACATCTGCCTTAAAACAATATGGCAGTTTATTGTTTTATCTCGTGCCTTATCTCGTGCCTTAAAATCTTATCTCGTACCTTAAAACAATATGGCAGTTTTTGTTTCTTTTTTTTTTTCCTCTGATATATTCTGTTTTTGCTCTCCTTGTGTCATGGGCCGACTCCCAGACATAACGTGTTGGATGGAGCCTGTGCAGCCTTTATGGTCACTGCTTAACTTGTGTATAGGAATCTTTTTGGGCTCAGATTGATCTGAAGTCCATTTATCTCTTTTGAGTGGTAGTTAAGTTTCCCAAAACAAATAGAATCCTATCTTCTTAACATTAAATATTTTCAAGGAAAATAAGCACATTATACATTGCTGTGACACCTGCTACCTATGATATGCACAATAGTGGGCTCCTTTCTGTTTCATGATGAAAGTTGCATTTCTTTTTTTTGTTTTTAACTTTCTTGGCAGATTTCACTATAATGAAGAATGTTGCTATAATAGGTTTTATTGAATAATTGCTTTCCCGCCATACTTAAAATGAACTAGAGGTATACAAATAACAATTATAGCTTGTTTAAATAAAAATGGAATTATCACTTGACAAAATTATTGCATTACAACCAAAAGGAAAAGAATTGCTTATTGTACATCAAACATGCATTCTTTATTTTTTTAATATTTAAGATTATATTGATATCTTCCTTGAGCTTTATCACTGCCTGAAGGTCCAAATATTCTGGGAAAGACCTACTGTTGTAATGTTTCTTTGACTCCTATGATGTCATCCTTTCAGCTCCCATAGTGATTTTTATATAAGATCCATGTTACCATACCTCTTTTATTGAAAAATCTCAAAGGCAGTTTTCCACATTCCTAAACAAAATTAGTTGCTAAGTCTTTTTTAAAAATATATGACATTTCACATGCAAAAGAAAAAAGTATGTCCTTCAAAATTGTCATGGTTTATTGTTTTATGTCTTTGTCACTTTTTAAGTTAATGTATTTCTTTTCTTTCTCTAACAGTTGATTGAAAATTTGTTTTCATTAACATTTTTGATTGTGTTAGTGTTCTGGTTAAAATTAAATTACAAAGTATAAGAAACGTATCACTCAAAACATGTTACTCCAAATGATTGAGAATAGACTTTATTAGTAGTAATGATCAAAATAAGTTTTAAATAATTTGCAAAAAATTACAAGATTTTCAAAAAATTATTTCTTTTGAGACCTCGGGTTTTAATTTTAATGTGCATGTGTCTTGTGATCTCACAAATTAAGGTACTTGAAACATTATCCTGTTCATTCAAACTACCTATGTATATCGGCATGTAAAGAAATCTGTATTAGTCACTATTTTCTTTAATAAAAAATTAACTGATTTTGCAATGTTTCCATCCATTAAAGCAGAGTAATAACCACTTCTCAATGCAGATGATATTTTTTCCACTCAAAAATACCAAAGTGACTTCTCCACATTCATCCTAGATTAGCTATTCAATTCAAAATTAAAGATTATTTCCATCATTGGGTGTGATTTTATCCACAATATTTTACAATGCTGTCCTCTTTTTTTTATGACTCTTTCAAAGACAAACAGTTAAGTAGGTGAAATGTGTCCCAGTTACTTGTCCTACAAATCACACCTCTCAGTCCCCAACCACTCATTTCTCTTCTGGTAACCTAGCTGCCCTGGACTCAGTTACAGATGCTTCTCGACTGAGTTATGCAAATCAACTCTATCAACTCCACACAATTTATCCTATTTGAGCACAGAAACCTTAACAAAAACTTTTTTTGGCCCTGGATGGTGTGGCTCAGTAGATTGAGCACCAGCCTGCAAATCAAAGGGTTTACAGTTTGATTCCCAGTCTAGGACACATGCCTGGGCTAAAGGCCAGGGCCCCAGTAGTGGGTGTGTGAGAGGCAAACACACATTGATGTTTCTCTCCCTCTCTTTCTCTCCCTCCCTTATTCTGTCTAAAAAATAAATAAATAAAATATTTAAAAAAACCAAAAACACCATTTTTTGTATCCTGTTTTACAGATGAGGAAATTGAAACTTAGTTTAAGTAACTTCCCTGAGGTCACACAGCTAATAAACTGTGACAATAAAGTTGGAATTCTGACAATCTATCTTCATAATCTCATTGCTACAAAAATAGAGCAATAAATAAAGGTCATTGATGTAGACTATTTTCCTGGAACTTAGACTTCTAACTGTACATTTTTATCCTTTCTTATCTTAAATGACTACAAACACATTTAGGGTGGCCCATCTATTCCAAGGCATCATAAATTAAAATAATCTATTTTTGGCTTGTATTGTCTTAAAGCTCAATCAAAGAGAATAAATCTTAATCACTCTTTTCCTAATTGTTTTATTTTATTTGTTAGAGGGAAAGCCCTATGGTTATATCTTACTAATAAAAATAGATTTACTTTTCTGTGTAATAATTTTTATAAATAGTTAATATTTAACTTCTAAGTAGTAACTACAATTTCACTTTCAGCAATATCTGACATCAGCATGCCCTTCTTCTATATTTAAATCCACAATGAGGCAATGTATTCATGATTCCACACTGACATAAAATTGATTCACATCTGTAATTCCAGACCTGGTTTCCTTATTTAAAATTGTAACTCATATTCTCCTATTTTTCTCTCTGTAGTTCTCTTTCTTTTTCTCCCTCACTTCTACCTCTCTCTCTTTATACATAGGCAAGTATAGATAAACATACAAATATATGTATAAATATGTTGATATACACACAAATATACACAAACATGGTGTATATGTAGGAGTAATGAGTAATTACAGATATTTTGTAAATGTTACTTATATAATCAATGTAAAATCTAAAATAGGAAAGGCCAAATTCAAAAAAAAAAAATCAAATGGTGAGAGGAAGCTAAACATCTTAAACACCTTAGCAATATCTCTTAGACAGCACAAGGGAGAGAAACAAGCAAAAGTATTGAAAAGATCCCAGATAAAAAGTCTAGACCACATTCAAGGGGAAGAGGTAATAGAGGCAGTGCACACCAAGATGCAGGAATTCTGGGAAACATCTTAGAATTCTGTCTACCCATGTAGGGAGGGCTTTTTTTATTGTTGTTCAATTACAGTGATCCCCATGTTCTCCGCCATTACTCTCCCCCGCCCTACCAGCCCCCACCTCCCACATTCAATCCTCCCCCCTCATTGTCTTTGTCCATGGATCCTTCATACATGTTCCATAACTACCCTTAGGGAAGGCTATTAAAAACTCAGTAGCCTAATCAGACTGAGATGTGAGCAAACATTAAAGTAGCTTAGGAAGTTAAAGAAGGTTATATTGTAGTAAATATTATTCAAGCCTGAGGCAACAGTCAAGCATGCATAGTTTGTTGTGTTTCAGGAACATCAGAAAGATTCACTCTTCTGGAGCAGAGTGTGTTAACAGATGAGCTCAGAAATGAAACTGGATCTTGGGAGTTATTGTAAATTTACTCTGAGTAAAGGAGGGAGACATTTTACTAGGAATGCAGGTACTGAGTTAAGAAAATAAAGACATGTTCTATAAATACTTGAGATTGTGTAGAAATCTCCTTGTGGTTTATGAGAGGTCATAACATTTACAGCGAGAACACTCGGTCCACAGTAATGACACAGGGCAGAGCAGAACAGGCAGAGAGGTGGATGTATTCACTCTGGAGGTCATGCCAAAGGGAGTAATGAAATAAGATCACGGCGGAGCAGGTAGAGGTAGGACAGAAATTAAATGCGTTAGGGCGAATAAAGCAATTAGACATGGATTTTAAGCTGATTAAGTGATGAACAAACTGAAAAATGTGAGTGATCGGATATGTGAAAATGAGATTAAAAAGTTTGCAAGAAATAGAAATGTGTTTTTTAATGTAAAGATTCAAGATGATAAAATATTAATTTTATAAAATGAAAAACTATCTCAGATATAAAAAATAATGAAATTTAATTAAAATCCTGCCAGTATTTTCAGAGGGACTAAATGACCTAGAATTGTATAGGAAAAGAGACAGCTGCAACCATGTAAAGTTGGAATAGAAATAATTACATCAGTGACAGAGAAGAGATTATTTAGAAATAGATTGCATTTATATGAGTATTATATACACAAAAATATATATTGGTAAGTTAGTAAACATCACAATAGAGAAATGAGCAAAGGCTGTGAAAACATTATTTACATATGAGTAAATCAATAAATGTAAAAAAATAAAGATGTCCAATCTTTCTAGTACTTATGGAAATTAAATAAAATCATAAGTAGTTATCACTGTATCCTTGACAAGTAGATCAAAATTTAGAAGGAGAACATCTATCATTGTCCGGATAATGCACATTCCAAATATATTACTTAAAAACTAATCTGTGCTACAATCCTTATATTTACTAAAATAAAAAAATGATTTTATCCTATAACTTCACTCTTAGGAATCTCCACTACTTAAAGCTATACATGCACAAATATTAATTAAAACATAGTTTATTCTCTCAAAAATAAATAGGCAAAGTGCAAAATGAATTAAACAATAAAGTTATCAAAGAATTAGAACATGGGCTATTATATAGTCTTTAAAAATAAATGCAAGAAATCCACTTAGCCTGGGCTGTTTTAATTGTAGCTAACTCTGAAAGTAAACAAATAATTACATATATTAAAATATATATATATTTAGTATATATTTATTGAACACATGTTCCAGACCTGCACTGTCCAAAGCATAGCCTATAAATATGTGGCATTTTAAATTTGAAATTTTAGATTTAATTTTTAAAATTAAGTAAAATGATAAATTTTGCCTTTTAATTTACTTAGGCAACTTTCTTTCCTTTTTTATTGTTGTTCAATTACAGTTGTCTCAGTTTTCCCCCATTGCTCTCCTCTACCCCTCCCACACCCCCTTCCTCAGTCAATTCCCACCCTCAGTCAATCCCCACCCTCAGTCAATCCCCACCCTGTTGTCCATTACCGTGGGTCCCTTATATATATGTTTCTTGACTAGACCTTCCCTTTCTGTTCCCCATTATCCCACTCTCCCTTCCCCTCTCAGGTGTTCAGTAACCACAAGTGGCTACTGCTACCATTTCAGACAGTGTGGATGTTCCATCAGTGCAGAAAGTCAATTGGAAAGAGCTGTTGATACACTGTTCTAGGTTCTGGAGATAAACTAATAAACGAAATTGACAAAATTTCTGACCACATCTGACTTGTATTCTAAGGGAATGATAAAAATATGTTCATAGGGTCATTTAATTTTTGAAAAATAAACATGAAGAATATCCTTAGGGACGAGTACATGTGCATATGCTTACCTTTATGTTTATTTATGTACACATGGGGAAACAGACCTTTCAACTTGAGTTACCTGGCTGGGTGAGGGATATTGGCAAAACAGGTTAGGTAATGGAAAGCAACACATAGAGAAAAGAGGAAAACATTTTTAAAGTACAGACCTAAAAAAATCGTATTTATTTGGTTACATAAAAATAACATGTTTTATGTAAAAAAAATGTTTTGGAGAATAAGGAAAATGAGAACAATGGGATGATTTTCACTTTAGTCTTAAGTTATGAAATTTTTTTCACAGAAAAAGTATGGAAATGTATATTTCCCATACAGCTATAAACTGGAAAAAAAAGGCTTAACTCTGTTATTAATGACATATTTCCCAGAAATTATAGGCATTGTGACTTCATTGATGTATGGATTTTATTCCTTTCCACACTGTAGTTTTCATTTGATGATAATGTAAAAATTATAAGCATGATACTATTTCAATGAAAGATTATTCACAATTCATGATTTTACTATTTAAGGAATTTTATGCCATATGGTTTAACAAAGTAATCGTTCAAACTACAAAAATATAGGGTATAGAATTGTTCATTTCCAACATATAGAAAAAGATGTGAAGTAACATATCCTAAAAATTTTTGATACAGTTTTTAAAAAAGAACATAGAACTCTTGAGAGATGTCTAATTCAAACTACTACCTCTGAAGGAGGTCACCTCTTCTCTGACTTACCCTAAAAACAGCATCCCCTCCCTCTTTTATTAATATACTGCATTTTTCTGGTGGAATAAAAGAAAACCAAGAATGTTCATTTTTAGAGCTAATCCATGTGCTTACTCTTTAAAGCTTATTTTCTTTAGCGTAATCATCTTTCATCCAAGTATAAGTCTGAATTCCAGTCCCTGATATAAAGTGGTAGCTTGGCTCAGAGAAAACCTGCTTCTGAGAAAAAATTATACAATCTGGATAACATACAAAATGCCCATTTCGAAAGGCTCTAAACCTTGATTAATATCAGCAGCAATAAAGGCAGTCCTGATGGGCATGGGGAGTGGAAATGTGATGTGATGTTGACGGGGAATAAAATGGCTTACTGATTTGTACATGCCTGAAACTCTTTGCCAATTTTGTTCTTCAAGAATTCATCAATCTGTGAGTTCTGAGATGCAGAAGTTTAGTATTTTGTGGTGGTTCAGAGCTCGTGGCTGTCTCCCACAAAGAGAGAGACAAACATTGGTATTCAGAACTATTCAAGCCAATTTTGAATTAAGGTACCAGCATTGCCCAGAAAAATGGTAAAATTTGCACTTCTTTTTCAGTTTAAGCAGATGCTTAAAAGAAAGTGACTGATACTGTTGAAGCATATTCAAGATTTTGATGCTTCCGTTCATGTTAGTAATTCTTTATAACTGGTCAAGGGAAGTGTTTTAGGAAAGTAATTTTAACTTTTTCTCCTGACTTATTTTGCTTAGCATGATATTCTCGAGATCCATCCATGTTGTCACAGTATCTCATCTTTTCTTATCACTGAGGGGTATTCCATTGTATATACGTACCACATCATCTTTATTCAGTCATCTATCGAAGGAGACTTCAGTTGTTTCCATGTCTTGGCCACCGCGAATTAGGCTGCAATGAAGAAAAAGGGTGCATATATCTTTGCAAATAAATGTTTTCCAATTTTTTGAATAGATATCCAAAAGAGGGCCTTCAAGTCATGTGAAAACTATATTCTTAATTTCTTTAGAAGCCTCCATTTTCCATAGTAGTTGTCCCAGTTTACATTCCTGCCAACAGTGAATGAGGGTCCCTTTTTCTCCACAGCCTCTTCAACACTTGTTATTACTTGTCTTCTTGATAGTAGCCATCCTAACAGGTATGAGGTTGTATCTCCGTGTAGCTTTGATTTGCATTTCCCTAACAGCTAGTGAAGTTGAGCATCTTTTCGTATATCTGTTGGTTATTTGTATGTATTCTAGAGGGAAGTGTCTGCTCAGGTCCTCTGTCCATTAAGGGCCATATGATTTCACTCACATGTGGGATATAAAACTGAAAGCAACAAATGAATAAACAAGAAAAAAATTCATAGACACAGGGAACAGTACAGTAGTTTCCAGAAAGAAGGGGGATGGTGAGTTGTAAAGAGTAAAAGAGGTCAACTATATGGCGACGGAAGAAGATTTGACTTTGGATGGTGGACACACAATGTAATATACAGATTATGTGTCATAGAAATCTACATAATCTTATTAACAAATGTCACCCTAATGAATGTAATTTAAAAAGTAATTTTATTATTTTATGTGGTTTAGGAGTTGGGACATAAAATTCAACTCAAAATGAGGAAACCAATGTTTCTCCTACTTATTTCCCCAGAAGCCCTTGTCTGGAGCACCCTTTCTTAGTGACAACCTGAACCATGGTCCATTTTGTACATAATTTTGTTGGATAGGTTACCCTCTCAGAATTGCACGTGATTTAAAATAACAAAGGGGAAAAAAGCCAAATTTGCTTGATCAAGTTTAAAACTTGGTACTCTGACAATGAGGAGCTATTTTGGACCACTGGGATTTCTTCTGTTATCCTTTAAATTATAGTAAATTTATACAACCACCCATGCACAGCAAGTGAAGGCTTGACTCTCCCAATCTCGGTAAGTTAGGAGATCAGAGCAGGCACAATGGAATGTTGATGTCAATGACAAGATGGGGGAAGGATGGGGAGAATTCACACATGATTAGTCCATAAGCATAATCATATGTTTAACACACTAAATTTTTATAGATTTTGTTGTTCTGAGTACTTGAAGGCAGCATACATTTACATAGTAGTTTCTTCCAGTGAACTCTGCCAACTGTCATCCCTCCTGTCACCCCCTCTCAAAAGATAGTGAGAGAAAAAATGTAATAAATGTAAGTCTAGTCCCATGGCAATTTAGCCACATTTCTCCATCATGAAAATGATTTCCAATGCTGTGTCATGAATATATTTCTGTCAAATTCTCCTCAGCCTTTGTGATAGCATGCTATTGAAAAGTATTACTGTTTATATGTTTTATCTTCCTAAGGTCAAGTGAGCATTCTGTCCTCATCTCCTTATCCTCTTCTGAATGAGGAGACAGTTTCTGCTTCATTGGCACTGAAGATTTTATATTTTTCTAACAAGATTTTAAATGTACAACTTAATTTGGCAATTTCATCAAGATCAGACAAAAACACGTGTGAAGAAAAGTAATACACATTTAACATTTGGTTATTTCTTCAAAGAAATAAAAATGGAAACGGTATGCCTTGTCAGAACTAATATTCTAAACTTCTTATAAACCCCACAAATTATTTGAATAATTGTGCAACAAATAAACATAATGAATGAATTTATCTGACAATATGCATTTGCTTTTTATGCTTTATTGTTTGTATATTAATATATATATATAGAAACCAAATGAGAGAAAGCACCTATCATGAAGACATGTAATAGAAAAATGTATTGCTTGGAAAAAGAAAAGTAAAAAATTGGTGGACATATTTAGAATATAATTTTAGATGTAAGACTTTCTAACAGAGAACTTAGAATATTGCTTGTGGACATCTGCGAACATTACGCAGACCAGTTAATCCTGGTTAACACTGTCAACTGTAAATACTACCAAGACATTTTATTTGTAATCATAAGTTAGAAATTTATTTATTTGGCATGTTCTTAAACAGTCTCTTGCCATGGTACCCCAAAGTAGCTTAATTCTAGTTGATTAGCAACTAATTAGGACAGTAATTTTTTATTGATTAATTATTTCATAAATGTCATTGTCTTAGTTTATTTATCCACATAATAAATACTAACCTTCAGAAATAAAATGGGCAAGGAAGAGAATAAGAAAGGTAATTTATAAATCAAAGGACTTGAAAAGGTTGAAAAATGACCGAAGATGTTAATTCAAATGTAAATAGAACAACAGCAATCTTTTCTTGATGGTTAGATAGGAATAGTGGGTAAGCTACTGTAAAATTTAGCAAGGGTGTGAATGCGTAAACCCAGGTATTCAAACATTCAGTATGTAAAAATTTACATATAATGTCTGTAAATCTGGATGCCTTGGGAGCAATTACACAACGGAGCAAAATGGGCTACCTTCCAACATGTGTCAGTCATTCATGGTGACTTATTTACATAAAGGAGGTAGCAAAGTCGAATGTAAGTCAATGATGGATGCCTTGTTTATAAAATGAATTAGAAGTGGCCACACTGAGATTCTTTATAATTTCCCAGATAAAATAATGCTTGCTGACCTTTTAATGTATTAAAATGTCAGGATAATTTTAACTGCCTCAGATCAATATTGCAAGCCCATGATAAATCAAGTCAAAAATGATCATTTTGTGGTCTCATTTTATGAAGAATGCTTAAATCTGAAAGTGGCTACTAATTATAATTCTATTAGATTTATAGCATTAAAAATTAAAATGTCACTTATGGTTGTGAGCTGGTAAATGAATATTTGCTAATAGTTCTGCAGGAAAAAATTAGACCGTTATATGCTCTTCAGTGTACTATGTATATCTTTTATAAAAATTCAGTTGCTGTCAGTATTCAGTAGTATGTATATGTCAAATTCATTAATTTTTATAATATTATGGACAATGCTCTTCCCGAAGGAAGCTGTGATTATTAACTGCAATACATCTAGGTTGTTCAGCCTAGTAATGGGTTCTTATAACAATGGATTTAATATTTGCACTCATAATAGTTATTTTGCTTATTTTTTTCCTCTAGCATAGTTCTATGTATAGAACTGTAATTTCAATTTAATTATTTTGCAAAATGTGCAATTATAAAATCAATTAAAGCTGTCAAAACCATGGAATCTTGGGCTCAGAATTAACACTAACTCCCTTAGCAAATTAGCTTCTTTACCCCTGAGAACTATAATTTAACTCTTCACATAGAAAACACAGGGGAGAGACAAGCTAGGGATAAGTTGACCTTGACTGTTCACTGTGGACCATTTGCTCTGTAACTTTATATAATCTTCACAACACTTGTTTGTTATTGATAATTTGGCATATTTTATGACACCAGTCTTTTAAAAATGGAAGTCATAGCCAGTCCTGCAGAAACTATAATAAAATAAACACTGATGTTCACGGTCATAAGACTGTATACTGGGTGTGGTCATAGTAGTTGTGAGTATGCAAAACGTGGTTTATTCTTGTATTATTGTTTATTAGCCATTGTATTATTTTCCACATGAATAACTATAAACCTACATATGCCCTACCCTGTATATGTATTTAACTATTTATCCTGGAATGACTATGAAGCAAAATAATGATAGTAAAATCAAGCAATAACTACTTGTGATTTACAAAGATCCTCACAATTTCCATATATTATTCATACTTGTCATCTTTGTCTTTCATAGTTCTGTATATTATACACAATTTTTTTTATTTTACAGGTTAAAAAAATTACTATAAAGTTAAATTCTCCAAAACTACACTTGAAATAACTATCAGAGTGTAGCCTTAACCCTAAGATTATGTCTCTACATGTCATGTACTTTATACTTTAAAATGCTGGAACTACACTGATACATCCCACATACAGGTTTTTGAGTGATTAACAATATCCTTTGGTAAAGCCATTTAGCTAAAATTAGAGTGCAGTTCTAGAGATATGAAGAGGCAGTTCTCTCCCTTCAGAAAATATAGCTCACCATTACAGGGTTTTTAGTTTGTTTGGCTTTATTCATAGCACATTCTCTTTGACATAGTTAAATGGCTCAGCCACACCTCCTAAATCTCCTAAATGTCTAGTATCTGAAAACCTTCATGGGGTAATCTTTTCTAAAAATTGCATATCCCATTTACTCAATGCCATATATATTAATGTATCTTCCTGTAATATGTATAAACAAACATATTATTTGCTCTTCTATACATGTTTGGCAATACATAACCTTCCAAAAGCGAGGTATCATTACTACCTTTGACTCTTTCTTTTTTTAAGATTTTGCATTTATGTTTAGAGAGAGGGGAAGGGAGGGAGAAAGAGGAAAGAAACATCAATGTGTGAGAGATACATTGATCAGTTGCCTCTCACACACCCCCTACTGGGGACCTGGCCTGCAATCCAGGCATGTGCCCTGACTGGGAATCTAACTGGTGACCTTTTGGTTCATAGGCCAGCACTCAAATCACTGAGCCACACCAGACAGGGCTACTCTTTCTGTTACTAAATAACATAGAGATATATTGCATTAACTATGTTAAATAATTTCAGTCCATTGTTTCTAATAATTATTTTATTATATTTTTCCATAGATTCTTTGGAAATATCTCTGTCTTCATGTTAGGATAAAATTTGAGTATTTTTAACAAGGAGTCAAACTTGAGTACATTTTGGGCACCTATGGAGAATAAATGACCCAAAAATATAAATCAAAGGAGTGCATAATGTATGGTATTTTCTGCACTTGAAAAGTCTCTTTGGGAGGAGAAACCTAAAATTAGATTTTTAATGAGCTCATTGTAGATCCAAGGGTGTGGAAACCAGTTCAAAGTCAAGAACATATTATTAACTATTTAACAAGATATGCTAAAAAGTAACTGTGTACTATTTACTGTCATAAACTTTATAGCAAAAATAGACTTTTCTTCATTGTAAAATGTTTCACAGATATCTAGGTCAAGGTTCAGATCCTCCAAATAAATATGAGAAATAGTCTGGGATAATTTATGGCAAAGAACAAAATTCCTTATAAACTAATCTCACCACACTTTTTGAAGCCTAACACTAGAAATCTTAAATCCTTTTATATCTTATTTTCATCTCCATAAGCAGCAGATTTATTGAGTCTCTCTCAGTTCCACCAATTTTCTTTCCCACATTCAGATCAATATAGCAAGAAATAATAAATGGAGTAGTTCAAATAGGTCTAGGTATCCTCTTGCTGCCTGTTCCTTTCATGTACACGTATATTTTCTTGTACAAGTGAAGGAGTGATCTATTGAAATTTAAGTAGCCTCTGCTATAAATTGCAGTAATAAGGGCCAACCTACATACAATCCTTTACTGATTCATCTTGCACATATTTTCTAATTTAAACAGTACTCTTGAAATTTTGGTTATAGATTAATAACTGATTATATATTTCCTACTATGTGACAGCCCTTCTGCTTGATGTGAGGGAAACAAATGTCGACAACAAGAAGAAGAAAAAACAAACACACTCACAGAGCTTAGAACTGGTAGTAGAAACAGGTATTAAATAGATAAGCAAATAAAATAAATCATCATTCCGATAAATACCATGAAAAGAAGTTAATGATTATATGATAGCTGAAAATAAAGAATTTGACTTGATCATGCAGATTTTTAGAAGGGACCTCCAGAGGGGTTAATAGAATTGAGCTCTAAGGATGATAGAATGCAGTGAATAGGTGGCAAGAAATGACACAGGGATATAGCAAGATTTTGGTGGTGGTAATGCCTGGTCCGGGGCATGTTCTGAGGTGTGATGTCATTGATAGAGTTGGAAGAAGCATATGAGGAAATGACTGTGATGATATAGGTCATGTTGCTATTGACTGTGTTAACAGTAACTTAAAGTTAGGAAAGATAGTTAAGTATGTATCTAAAGAGATTCATTGGCTCCCATGCTTAAAATGTTTTTGTATGTGTTTCCATGGATGTCATGTGAAACAGGGAGATGTAGCAACACCAGCCATTAAATGTTGCAATCAACTAATTGAAAGAGAACTGAGTGTATTCTGATCTAGTTAAGAACAAATATAAAAAGTCCTGATGATTAGATAATTCTGGGAGCAGAGAAAGAGAAAAGGGGTGTTTAAAACATGACCTCATGTTTCTGAGACTAGGGCAAGCTCATCCTGCACAGCTATTTGGAGACCGTATTCTTCAAGACTGAAACGGAGAAGGTTGGATCATGGTTAAGGTTTGGGAGGAGATCATGTGTTCAAGCTTGGTGACATTTAGATAGGGTGTCAAGAGGAGACAGGTGCTATGTAGGTGGCTGACTGAGTTCATAAAAAAGACCTGAGACCGAGTGACATACTTGCCTGGCAACAGTTTACTATAAACTGATAGAAGCTTTGATCTCCTTAGAAGTTTATGTTTCTAAAAAAAGTTTTTAAATTTGACATAATGCATAAATGGAGCACTATGAAAATACCACAAAATTGATGTTTTGCAATTTTATTATAGCAGCAATACTTGGAAAATAAAATTAACTTAGAGCTTTTGAAACTACTGCAGGTATAGTTTTAAGGGAGCATAGATAAAATAAAACTAGAGAATATATCCTTGTTATCCTTCTTTTGTTTACAACTCAATACATATAATTGACAGGTTTTGCTAAAAGAATTTGAAATTATTGCTAAAATGAGTCAGTACAATTACATGTAAACTTATTCAGTCTACATTAGCGTGTCCATGTAACTTTTCTAACAGACACACATATATAGCATTTTCACATTCCAGGAAGTATTCTACTTGCTTTACTTATTTTAACACAGTTAACCCTCAAAAAAGAGAAAGAAAGAAAGAAAGAAAGAAAGAAAGAAAGAAAGAAAGAAAGAAAGAAAGAAAGAAACCTTATGAGATAAGTACCATTAGTATTTTAGTATTCTAATTTTGAAAATTAGGAAAATTAATTATAAAGAAGTTAAATTTCTTTCTCTAGCTCATCCAGTTAACAAAGTGTAGAGGAAATCAAGGCTGATATCAAAGATGAAATGCTAATTGCCCTGACTTATGATGTAAATGCTTCTCTCTCACCTCTGTAAACCCTTTTCGCGCCAAATCTATACCACTCCTCCCAAGACCCTTCCCCCACTTGGCCCAGCATAAAAGGAATGCGGGACTATTGTTCTGGGCTCAGAATTTGGAGTTTGTCTCCTCTGGAGACATGTAAATGTAAATAAAGATTGTGCTCCTAACCCCTCAGTGTCTGGTCGTTTCATTTTTCCGTAACAAAGGGAAAAGGTTAGGAATCTAACATTGGGTGTCTGCTTTCAGAGTCCCCGCTCTTGTGGAGATACTACTGTTGTTTGCAATCCTTAGCTTACCTACCCTTGCTGTAATAAGACTGTACTTCACTTCAGTCTCATGAATTGCATTGATTTTCTATCAAAAGAATATTTGTTGCCAACTCATTAGATCATGGTGGGCCATTAGGTTTCCTCTGGCCAATGGAATGTAAGTAAAGGAGATGCCAGTCTACGTATATGATTTAAAAGTCATCGAGAATTTTTACCATCTCTTTTCCTTTCTGCTTCAGCAACAGTATGTGACAGACCAAGACAACACCTTCCACCTGGGTCTCAGAATAAGTCACATAAGTAAACACACAAACTATGCATTGATGGAGATTACTTAAATTTAATTTATGATTTTCTTTGATGGAAGTGATAATGAATAAAATTTGGGAAATACTGTTGTAAGAAAATGGGAATTTTGAGTTCTGCCCCAGAGATTTACTTAATGAGGCTGAATGGTACTAACTTTTCAGCACTCTGTAATGGTTCCTCACACAAACAAGATTTATAAGCAGATAAATGGTGCATTCGAAATACTAAATGTTTTAATGCCAAAGAATGACAATGCCACAGATATCTTTTTGAAAGCACAAAGCTTTATCAAGTACATTTTTTCACCAAAATGAGAAATTTTGCAATAAACTTTGAACAACTGGAATTGATAGCTATTTCAGCAAAAATCACTCATAAAATATATTCCACTACTTCTGAGTCTGGTGTATTTAAAAGTTAATGTTTTATTTTACTTAGAGCTTAACAAGTGAAAAAACCTGGAAGACAACCCCTTAATCAAGTATTCCAAGTTAGTACCACAAGTAATAAGATATATCTTACAACCCTTAATGAGGCACTAAGTAGTTTCCACCACTAAATCTTGACATTAATGAAAAATTGAATAACCTCAATTCTGAAAGAAAAAGTATCACACAAAACCGAACTGTGATGCAGCCTACAGAACAGCTCTCTTCAGAGTATCATGGCAAGAAGAGGCTGAAGAACCATCAGAGACTGGAGTCTAAAGAAACAGAATACCTGAATGCAGTGTGGGAACGCGAGTCCTGAAATAGACAAAAAAGGAATTAGCAGAAAAATTGATAAAATTATAAAAAGATCAGTATTATAGTTAATACTATTGCACCAATTCTAATTTTGTGGTTTTGTCAATTTTACTCTGTGTATGTAAGCTAACTGTAGGGTAAGCTAGGTGAAGAGTATATACATGGGGATTTACTTTCGCACACTTCCTATGAATCTAAACCACTTTGAAATAAAAAAAATAGTTTTATAGCAGCTGAATTTTTTTCCTTAATGCTATAAAACTTAATAGACAAAATCTGGATATTTTCATCAAACATTCTACTATTGTTCCAAAACAAGTCATCCAGAATGTACTACTTTAAGCTATTTATTTTTAAAGAGTCTTAGAATCCATTGGCAGTTATCTGGACCTGCCTTGTTGACCTTTCTCTGGACTTTCTCTTGACAGCTGGAGGGTTATCTAGAAGCTGGATGATGAATTTTATAGCTGGAGCACCTGAGCATGCTTTCAAGTGGCCTCTCGTCCTCCAGCGAGCTAACTCAAGCATTTTTCACATGCTTGAGAACCTTGGTCTCAAGGTTCTAACAGCAGAAAGAGGGCAAGTCCTAGCATTCAAGGGTTTCTCAATCCTTTTCTTAAATCATATTTGTTAATATCATATTGATAAAAGCAAATCATACACCTTACATTTTCATGGAAATAGGTACAATATCACATTGTGAAGAAAGGTTTACAGTCAGAGATGGAAAGAATGTATGGCCATTCTTTGTGAAATATATCACTCTTGTCCAATTTATCTCTGTCTTCTATTCTCTTTAGGTTAGATGTTTTCCTTTGTATTCAGAGATAATTATGTTCTCAATGCCAGGGCATGTGTCTCATTAATTCTTTGGACCTAACACAGGCAAGAATTTAAAAATTGCTAAAGAATAAATTAATGATTGATTAAATGCAGTTTTTAAGCTTACTCACAATCATGAATAGGAATTTAGGAGATTTGGCGTTAAATGGGAAATATATTACATATTAATCTTCATTTGTATTCATAATACTATGTATAATTTTCAATGACGTTAAACCTTCATCTTTCAGCCTGTCATCTAATTTTTCTTTCATTTTCATTCTAATAAATGCTCTACTTTTACTATACTTAAAATTTTGCTTTCCTGTATTTTGATTTTCAAAGAGATCTGTTTAATAAATTTATTTGTTTTTGAATTTTTATTGATTTTATTAATGTTATTGATTGTTGCATATATATTTGTTAATTCCTACAACAGGACAAGCAGAGTGTTTTGTTTTTCTCAAAATCATATTCTCTGGAACTTTTAAAAATTGCTAGCATACCATTTTCTTATTGCTCTGGTGTCATATGGGCAGTTTTGCTTTGCTTTAAAAAATTAAACGCCTTGAATTTTACCACTGTTTAATGTCACCATCATCATCAACAAAAACAAAATAAATGAATTACTTCAAATTTGAATAATGACTATCTAATAGGTAAACCATAGAAAATACAATTCACGAATAAGAGTAATTGGGATTTATATCAAAATTATACTAAATTAAACCAATTAACATGTATTTGCTAAAGAAAAGTAACCTTACCATATAGACATTAATAATTTTTATATCCTGTAGTGAATAAAAAGTTTGTTTTCAGTAATTAAGTTTTGTTCAGTAATTTGGTTTTGTTCATTACTTTGTATTCAGCACGTAGTCTAATACCTGACAAAATTGTAAACCAAAAAAAAAAAAAAAAAGTCCACTCAGAGGCATAGTCATTAGTGACTATGCCTAGCATTTCCAACAGAGTAGGTACATCCTTAGGAAATTCATCCTTTAAATGTTTATCTCTTTCATTCATGCTACAATGCAAAAAAAAAAAAATCTTTTATTAAATGTCTTTTATTTATTTTATTCATGAATAACTACCTATTCATCCTTTACGTAGAAGAAAAAGAATCATACTAATAGAATGTTAGTGCGAATTTTTTTAAAAAAATGATTGCCTTTTCCACAGTCCCTTTTACGATCATGTCTTATATATTTTTTCTTATACCTTTTGAAAAGCAGTTAGAGGGACACCAAATTAAGAGAGCTGTAATATTGACAACTCTTTGAAAGCAGTAAAAGGAGAGGCAAACTACAGTCCCTCATTTCTCTGGATTCTTCATATATTCTCTTTTCTTAAAAGAAAATCCATAGAAAGAATAATCATTTCTTAGTACTTTGTTTTTACAGGAGATAAAAACCATAATTATTTTAACTTACCTTGCTAATACACCAGATCTTTGAATATAAAGAAATATAAATTAAAGAACTCTATATTTAAAGAAATATGAAAAAAAGAAAAAGAAATCAAATTCACTCTTCTTTTATCTGATTTCTTTTTTATTTATTTTTACTACAAATCCATTCCTCAACAGTTGATAAAAACACTTGAATTAGCAGTCTCTCTCTAATCAAGTTGATAAAATAATAGGATGTTCAGCCGCTTTTTATTTCTTGTTCCTAAAATCATTAGCATATTCTTCTTCAGTAAAGCAAGCAAGTTATTAATTACTGTAAACACTAGTCACCCTGAATATCAACACGCTGCCAATACACAGTCAAAGCCAGCCATCTCTCTAGAGTGCAACCTGTCAACAGGAAACACCCATTGTGCATACATAGTGAGAGATAAGTACAGCCGAAATTTGTCAGGCCACAATAATCTAAAATTGTACAGCATAAACTATTTTTGTTACACCAATCCAGTAAGAGCAACAAAATCAAAGCTACCATGTTATTTAAGCTATAAGTAATCTGTAGAGCAGGGTAGGTAAAGAGCACTCAACCGTTTCCCAGCATCTGTCTGTGTCCTGTGGATCCCCACCAGGGTGTTTCGTAACAGCAGGAAACATGTTTGAGAAATGGTTTGTCTCCTTTGCAGGCCTCACCAGTATAAAGCAGAACTTGAAACTGTGGGTTTCTGTTCTGAAGCTTACTGTCTCCTATATTTTTCTTCTGCAGTTTGACTTTGCCTGCATGGTTGATTTGTTTTACATTGAAACAGATCTGAAAATTATAGAGGACTAAAAGCATCAGGTATTTGAGCTGTCTTGGATGAATTCAGCCTTGCTTCTTTGGAATAATAATAAGAAAATTTAACTCAATACAATAAAACCTGAGAAGTTATATAACTCTCTAACCATTCATAGTTCTTCTGTACTTCATTAGCATAGTATGACATCAGATTTCTGTATTTATGAAGTATCTTTCTAATAATTTTGCACTGTCATCTGAAAGCAAAATAATCTATATTAATTAATTAAGTTGGGAAAACCATATTACCCATATGTTTAACAATTATAACATTAACACATTATGGACTATGAGATAAAAATGACAAAGAGGTTGATTATATGTAGACCAGAAAATGTAGTTGAAATACTAAGAATAATCTGCATTAAATGTTTTAGTAGCCCTGAAGCAAATTACACATAAAGAAAAAGAAAAAAAGGGCAGAAATTCTTAAGTTCTTTTTATCTCCTGCGGGGTGTCATGATGTTTTTCCAAACTGCTATTTTGTTGTCCTATCAGCATCGACTTCACAGTTGGTGACCATCTTATGCTCCTTATACTTGGGAAACCCAATGGCTCCCATCTCGTTTACATTCTCTGATTCTTCCATCCTGTTTGCTCCCAATTTATTTCATTTTTCAGCTTTCTCAACTATATGTGTGTATATGTGAATGTGTGTATATGTGTGCACATGTGCAGACATAATTTCACATTGGCTGGATTTTAAATTACCTAACCAAATGAGTACTTAATTGGTCTTTGCATCCTTGTGCATTTTAACTACTTAAATCAAATCTTTAGTAAATTAATTAAAATTATAAGGCTGGAGTCCCCAGCGTTAGCGCTTCGCTTTTGTGGTCTTAGTCTGCCTCATTTTTTCGGAAATGTTGTTTTGGCCCAGTCTATCAAATCTACATTCTACTCTGGCTTCCTTGACAATTGTAATCAGAAACAATCTCTTCTTTGTGATAGATTACAATACTTACAACGGGTACCTAAAACTTAGCATAAGTATAGATGTTTATTGTCAGAAGAGATTACTCCTTCCTCAAATATTTTTATTGTTCCTCAAAATATTTTATTGTTTAGATACATTATCTAATGTTCTTTATAACTATCTTAACTTGTGAGCCTTTAAAAATACTCTTTGGTAATATTTCATAGGTGTTAATTGTTTTTTACCTCATAATGATTAATTTTTTTAATGTTTATTCCAAATTTATGTTCATTATTTTATACTTCCTGGATATTTATTTTGTTTGTTGATAGAAGAAGCTATAATGTAAATGGACATGATCTTTTAACAAGAGGCCACAAATTTTTCCACTATATCTAACCATTAAATCGAAAAATATGACCACTGCATCACAGTAATTTATAGTTGAAAGATCAGCCTTTCTATTTCAAGAAGTTTATTATTCTCTGTTTTAGTCTAATATCTAAAGCTCAGTGGAGGTTACTGCTCCCTGATCCTTTCAGAAGGCATAATGACATGCAGAACAGAACCCTCAAATCACGTCTTAGCAGGTGAAGAGAAAAAGTGATCTGTTCATGTTTAAAGAGTAAAAAAAATCATAACTTTATATGCTTTTCTTCTTTACTGCAATCTTCATGTATTATATGCTACTAATCTCATTGGGAAAGGTATACTTTACAGAGTGGGAGATTTTATTGTTGTTATATTTTCCTATAACATTCTTCCTGTTACTAACCCCTGATGTTATTAAATCACTCGGTGATTTCTTTTTTTTTTTTTTTTTGCAATAGAGCCTATGAAAGGTACGATTCTTCAGAAAGCTCATTAAGACCAGTCTGTGAACTGCTTCCTACCTTATTCCAGCCTGAACAGTGCTACTGTCATCCGCCCTTTCTGGCGCTCACCCACCATTGTATCTGAGGAGAGATCACAGACTTGCAATTATCTGGGCAGTGAAAAGGGGATGTCTATTTTGCGAGAGCCCCAAATCCTAAGTATTATTTACGCAAATGTGAATTAATATAGGTTGCCAGCTGATAGGGTTTTAAAGTGTTTTATGGCTATGGGGAGTAATGAACAATTTCTTAGATTAAAAAATATAGACCTGTCACAACTGCTATGTTCCATAAGGAAATCGAGAAATAAAGACTGTATTCACTTCATTTCTCTACTTTCAGAAAAAAGGATTGAAGTAGCAAAGAATTTATGTTTTCTTTTTAAAATACCATCTTTATGCAATACCATCTTTACAAAGTATTAAGGATCACTTTTGGTTTTCACATATACAGAAAATATACTTCTGTTATTAATATTTAAACACAATATTTTATGTTTTCCTTTATTATGAACTACTCCAACTTTTCTATTTATTATCATCTGATGCCAAATCTTTTTATGTCAGGGTCATAGATACCCAAAGCTGCTGCTTATGTGTTTATTTCAAAATGAAAATTTCTTTTCATGTTTCCTTTTAATTATGGTTTATTTCCTGGGGGAACTTTCATGACTCCTCCCAACATTCAGCTTCCCCTAGGTTATCCCACTGCCTGACTGGTTGGCGTTCAACCCAGTTCACAGGCCACCTTGTCTCCATGACTCTTGGACAACAGAGAACTTGAAAGAGTCTCTGCCCTCTAACACGTGGGCTCTCTTCGGCTATTATTGAAATGAAAAAAATATAAAAATGGAGACCACAATAGTATTTAGCAGATAATAGGTGGAGTGGGAGGGAATCTTTGAGATAACAGAAATGATGGTAGAAAAATCTACACATGTGATAAAACTTACATAGAACTAAGCACATACCCACACACGAATAAAACAGGGAAATTTGAATAACACAGGTGGGTCACTGTCAATTATCTGGTTGTGATATTGTACACAACGTCATTTTAGGGGAAATTAGGTAAAAGCTACAAGGCACCACTCTGAATTATTTCTTATAACTGCATGAAAGTCCATAATTATCTCAAAATAAAATGTTTAATTAAAAATAATTCAATAAACTTGACAAAGGTACATGCACTCTTTCACTAATATAATACAGAATACCTACCCATAAATTTAGGTTAAATACTACAGAGGTACTGTGATAGGTAAAGGTGTTATTTAGGAAATCGGACTATAGCCTCCAACCTGCTATCTCTTGTGAATTTAAAGAAAACTATACTCCATTTAGATGGAGCAGAAATACAAGAATCTTCTGACTTGTAACTTTAAATATTCTGAAATATAAGAAGAAATATTAATAATGTATATGTTATCATTTTAATGCACACACATTCAAATATTTTTATAACAACTAGAACTGAAATGATAATAGCAGTACCAGTAACAACAAAAATAATTCACTAACTAGTAAAATTTTACTATTTTCAGAAATATGGGCAAATGGAAGAAATCTAATAGAAATTTGAAAGCTCACATAGCTATCACAAGCATGCTATAAATAAACCATCAACTGAACAATAAAAATATATTAAAACAATAAATATCATTTAATCATTTCTAGTCTATTGTTTCTAAAATACGGGCAGGATTTCAATGTTCTCTATCGCTTCTTTCTCTATTTACCTCATCAAATCTGGTTGAGCATCTGACGTAGCTCCTGAATGCTTGAAATTAATTATATTTCCATTGCTCTAGTTTTCCTAGGGATTGATCATTTAAAAAAATCAAACTTTATTATTTTCAACTTAACACATTGTATAGTTTTATTCTTCCTTAAAAATAAGTACCTGCATTTAATTTCTTATAATGAGCATAATATTAAACAAATGGTGACAAATAGTCATATGTCCTTCATTTGGAAACAACCTCAGAAATCTTTGGATTAAATATCTTTCAAAACAATATTATTAGCTTTAAAATTTTTAAATCTTTTTATTCACTATAATGGTAAAAAAAGTAGTTTGATATCTGCATTTTTCTTTCATGTTTTTATTTGTCCTTCTTAACAACGGAAAGTGAACAATTTAATTTTAAAAGCCTCCCAATGTTTGGTTAATATATAGAATGAATAAAGGGTAAGCATGCCTTCATTTTATATAGAGATATACATACGTGTATATACACACACATATATCAAGCTTATACAATTATAGGGACTCAAAGGAATGAGGCAGTACAAGTAATGCAAAAGACAACTAAGCACCGGAACCTCAGCCATGTGTCTCAGCTACATATCACAGAGACATAGAAAATATGATGGATAAAATATTTCTGAAACAAAAGAAAATCCCCCAAATTCTCCTAATGCTCTTTTTATTGAAATAAGGCAAGGTATCCAAGTATTTATGGTTTTCTATTAAGCCAATGATTAAGAAACTTAATTTTTAACTTACTTTTAATGTAACTGTTTTGTTATATACTTAAGATAGTCTAAGTCTTTGTTAGTTTGCCATAATATTTATTAATTTGTTATGTTGGCGTGTCATAACAAAGTCCCACGGACTGGGTGGCACTGGCTTGACAAAAGTCTACTTTCTCACAGTTTGGAGGCTAGATATGAAGTTAAGATGCCAGAGGTTGGTTTCTTCTGAGACCTGTTTCCTGGATTACGGATGGTTTTCTTTTCCTTGTGTCTTCATATGGTCTTCTATCTGCAGTGTCCAGTTTGTCCTTTCTTTTGAGGTCACCAATTATATTGGATTAGAGCCCTCCCTAATTAACTCTTTTTAACTTGATTACCTATTTAAAAATCTTGCCACTGAATACAGTCATATTCCAAGTTATTAGGTGTTAGGACTTCACAATTTGAATTTCAGGGGGTTTAGTTCAGCCAGTAAGCATCCAGCTCTATTCTGGATTGACTTCCCTAAAAATCTTCTGCTCTTGTGTTCATGACACAGCTTCCATTTGTCTGAGATCCCAGTTTTCCCATATCTGGCTTCCCATTTATGCCAGAATTGCCACCTCTTCAAAAACAGTCCATAAAACATTTGATGCTCTGGGAAAGGGACCTTTGAGGTTTACCTCGCAATTTATAGCTTAGAACTTTTTAAATAATTCAATTTCATGTCTTTATGACTTTTTCATTAATAAAAAGCTACATGAACATAATATTACATATTATAAAATATTACATTTTTCACATTTAAACTCTGGAGAGAATGTACATTTCCCCAGTACATGACATTTTATGATTGCTTAATTTACTTAATTAAAAAAAAAGAATTGCGTTGTCAAACAGGTCCTATCTTATGAAGAATTTCATGAGCTATGTAGACGCCAGTAAGGGAAGTCATAAATCAATTTGTTTAATTGGCTTCTAATAAGCTGTTTCAGAAAGAATATTAATATAGCTACCTGTTTAATATATGTAATATGGCAATGAGGACAATACTATTAAAACAAAACAGAGGTATATAACAAGAACACAGAACTGTTAAAGACAGAATGTGATACAAGATACCAATTTATTTATTTCTAAAGTCTTCTTTAATTGTTGTTGAATTACTGTTGTCCCAGTTTCCCCCTTTGCTCTCCCCTGCCCTGCCCCACCACTCCTTTAGTCCGCAACAAGATACCAATTTAAAAGGCACTGAGACAGCCTAATTCAAATATAAAAGCAGAGCAGTTGTAAGAAAAGCAAAAACATTTTTATTTATTAGTTTCTTGTTGCCACTGTAATGGATTGCCATAAATTTAGTGGCTTAAAAAATACACTTTATTCTCTTTGACTTTGGAGGTCAGAACTCCAAAATGAGTCTTAAGAAACGAAAATCAAGGTGTCACCGGGCTGGCTCTTCCAGGGGCTTGCAGGAACCGCCCCTGGCCAAGTTGTGGCAGCAGCTGGCAGCACTCCTCAGCTTGTGGCCTCGCCACTCCAGCCTCCGCTGCCTTCCTCGCACGGCCTTCTTCCGCTTCTCTCGTCAAATATTTCTCTGCTCCCTCTTTTTAGATCTATATTTAGAGCCCATGTGAATAAATTTAGGATAATCTCCCCTTCTCAGAATCATTACTTTATCACACCTGCATTCCCTTTTGCCACATAAACCAGCAGTTCCAAGTTCCGGGAATTAGGACTGGGGTCTCTTTGGAAATCGTTACTCAGCCCACCGCAACCTATATATCCTTCCGTTTCTTGACTATGACTTCAGGGGATAGGTAATAAACCTGCAGTAGATTTAGCAGAGCGTTCTGGGAGAGGTTAGTGATTCAAATTAAAGGTCTAAGTATATGCTGAAGCCCTAGACATCCTGCGGAGGAGACAGGAATATGCATAAAGCTCTTTTTTCACTCAAATTAGTCCTTTTTCACACTTTAAGAATCCAGTGTTTATATATAGAGTTCCAGGCTTGCTGCTTATTCAGGAGCATGTTTAAAATTCTCATAGATCCCACAATATACATAGACTATATTGCATTTGAAAATCTTTTTCAGATTAAATTTCTTCCATGTAGTCAGTCTTTTCCTACAGGTTATCTTATTAGGTATGTTTCCAGGCAGTACTATTCCATCACATACTGAGATGTATCAGTTTAAAATGATTTTCTGGTGATTTTATATACAGCCATAGAATTTATCTAGATAGAGTGAAAACTCTTTAAGGAATGAGACCAAGTATTTCATCCACTTCGTATGTATTCTGCAATTGTAATAGCCTATATCCAGTCAGTCCTTAATGAACACAACCTTCCCCACCAGGGCTGAGAGAGGAGTCTCATATATTTGAATGTAATATTTGCTGTTGAATAACACACAAAATTTCACCTATCCCTTTTACTGATTTTAACATGGGCTTTAAATATTTGAAGGATATTTTAGGTCAGCATTCCCCAACTTTTTCTCTGATGAGTTACTCACTTAACAAAGCTTTTATAATCTGAGACAAAATAATAATGTAAGGACAATGTAATGGTTTTTCATGAACAAAATGTATTTGATACATAATGTTGTTTTAATTTTAACATTATGTTCATACAACTTTGGCTTTAGTTTAAACCAGTAATGTACATAGGCCAATGTCTACTTTGGTCAGTTACTTATGCCATACCTCTAAACACTGGGAATGCCATTCCTTGCTTTGGTAATTTTGGAGGAAGGGGTCTTTAAAAGTCCTTTGTTTTCTCTAAAATTATGATAATATTAGATTTTAGGCATTTTCTGTGAGCTTTTAATATAACCACATATACCAAGATAAATATTTGACATTAGATCAGTTATATTTCTATTTATATATGTATTCTATATTTATTGTTATTTATTAAAATTGTATAGTTCAGAAAATCCAAAAATCTGCTAACATTATTTCATTGCTTAAGAATTAGAGATCCACTTTGATGATGGGTTAAACTGATATTTTTATTCACTAGATAAAGCAGTTTATTTTATCAGTGGAGGACTTCTTAAAGGATGATTTTGCCAGAGACATATATATATATATATATATATATATATATATATATATATATATATATGAATTTGCCTTAGATACTAAATGAGTAACAACAGTTTAGTTCAATTTCTTTATAAAGTATATGATGCACAGAACTAGAAACAGAAATAAACCACAGAGAAAGATTAAAATAAACCCCTATCATTCAAAGAAACTAAATATAAAATACCATATTAGCCCATACACATTTATAAACATAATACTTTAAAGGTGGCGTTAGGTGCAGCTTTCAGATTCAAGAATAGTTATGATGGGGTCATTTAAAATGTAGTTTATGGTATGTTTCTTTTAAAGATTTTATTTATTTATTTTTAGGCATAGGGGAAGGGAAGGAGAAAGAGAAATATCAATCTGTGGTTGTCTCTCATGCGCCCCCTACTGGGGACCTGGCCTGCAACCCAGGCACACATCCTGACTGGGAATCAAACCAGTGACCCTTTGGTTCACAGGCCAGCACTCGATCCACTGAACCACACCAGCCAGGGCTAGTATGTTAAATTATAAATTAGAATCTTAAAATATTAAAATTTGTAAAAATCTCATTATATGAGAAAAAGTTTCCTAATGTCCATGACTCCTATTTATTTTATTTCTGCTTAGAACCTGCATAAGCAGAAAGCTTTCTACCTCAGCCTACTGTTGGCATGAAAAGTATCCAGAGTTCCAGAGGTCTTGCTGAAATGAAATATGTCTCTTCGTCTATTGATTTTACCTCTTGCTCTTGTTTTCTCTCTAAAACCAGAAAAGCTGTCTAACCTCTTTTCAAAACATAATAAAATTTTAAATAACTTCAAATCATCAGGCCTCTTTAATTCTCTTTAATCAAAGTTATAATGCTCAATGTATGCTACTTTCAGTCATGAAATTTAATCTCTTTTAGGCACACAAAGAACTAAGAGAAAAATGTATCTTATCCATTTAATTCAAGAAAATTTTACATACAGAAATGCTCAGATCTTAAACATATACTCTGATTAATTTTGACTTGCATGCCTCATATAACCACCAACCAAATAAGATACAGACATTTGCTTTGCTCTGGAAAGTTCCTTCTTACTACATTCAGCCTCTTCCCACTCCTGAGAGGCAATCTCTGATCTGCTCTCTGTCAGCATGAATTAGAGAAAAGAGATAACACCTTGACATCTGTCAGGAAGAGAGGAAATGCTTGAGATATTTTGGCAGTGATTAAGATATGTAGATAGAGGTAAAAACCTAAACATGTCAGGGATAAAACATTTTTCCTACTGCGTGGAACCCAGTCACCATCTTGCATTAGGTACCCCTAGGGGTGCAACCATTTCTTAAAAACCTTCAAGTAATGATAAAACACAGAGGACTTTGATTTACCTTCCATTGGCTACAACTCAGTTATGTGACTAAATCTAATTGCAAAGGAGACTAGGAAATATAGCCTTGCTATCTACCCAAGAAGAAAATACAATTGATTTTTTCTGAGTTTTGCAATTTATTGAAAGCTTATACATACATTGTTTGAATATAGATTCTAAAATTTCAGTTTTTCCCAAAAATGTTTTTACTCCATATCACAGAAGTTTGTACTATGACCAAAACGGTTTCAAATGATTCTTTCTTTAATTTTTTGGCACGTCTGAAGTTCTTGAGAGTGGATACCTGGAAGATGTTGCTGAAGCTATCCTTGCTGCAGACTTTAAAATTGTCATTTTTTACACGTGTGTTTAATCCCAAGATCTGTGTTGTGCTTTACGGGAGAAGCTATCGAAGACGGTGCCGACGGTTATGGTGAAGAAGGTGAAAAAGCGGATGAGGTAACGTGTACCAAATGAACACAGAAAATGGACTTTAAAATGAACACTAGCAATTTCTATTATATAAGGGTTATGGGAATAACTATTTAAATGTATCATTTTCTAAACATGGATCTGAAATTCTGGTTTCAAGATTTAGATTGCTTGGGAGTCTATGATAAAAATGTGAGCTAATCTTTTCTATGTGTGATAATTTTAAATGTACATGTTTAATCAGTGTAAATCACATTCAAGTAACTTGTCTCGCTTATAAATTTGGGTAATAACACAGGGGCAATATTTTCTTTGCCTTATTTTCAGACATAATAATCTATTTTTTGTAAAGTGTTAAGAGCTACAATTATACAAACAGAAAAAAGTCATTTTCTTTATAC
>PVJD01009013.1:0-66890 GCA_004026545.1 Mormoops blainvillei
TAATTTTCACTCCCCTTTAACCCACAAATAATGACATAACCATTACCACTATGGCCAGCACTTTCAATATAAATCATTTCCTGTATGTGTTTGTATATGAACATGATTCTAAAAGCAAATAAAATAAAGTGAAAACAGATAAGCATATGGAAAGAAAATGGAATAAACCATTAGTCAAAATTTTACGAGGTCAAAAAACACCCCACAGAATTAAAGCATCCCCTAGAGCCTAGTGCTAACCCACTAGGCTCTAGTCTAGGCGGACCGAAGGAGTTGCAGATAGGTGATCACTGACATATTACTGCTTATAGGTGGTTTCCTTCACCAGTTTTGTTAGACATGAATAAAACCAAATGACCCCATTCTTTCCTTTTATTGTTCTCATGCCCAGAATTTTCATAGCATAGGGCAAACTGAAACAGGTCTGATCTGTTGTTCACAGCCCCTAGAATCGCCTCAACCCTCTCCCAGAATGTTCCTGCTCTGCACCTAGAGAGGGATTGCAGAGGGAGATGCATCATCACTACCCTTTGATAAAGGGAAACTGACAATGCAATCTTCAAAGAGGGCATCACACATATGGAAGAAACTTCCACTAGGATCATGATGACTTGTATTTCCAGAGGGTGCTGTCCCCAAGTTCAGTCCCCCAAGCACCCCTCATGCTCAGGCACTGCATTATATGGTGGTCCCTTCTTATCTCTACAGAGATAAGGACCACTTCTCGTCCAGCCATACCATTTATTTCATTTATTCATCTCTCTTCTCCTCCCACTCTCATTTCAATGTCTTTTTCCCATAAAGTTCCTTTGGCCTGGTATAATTTCTCTCCGCTTCCAAAATCTCCCACTCCCTTCTCTCTGACCTCTACTTTGCTCCTCCAATTTGGAATCAGTTTTCTCCTATGTGCTCTCATAGCACCCAAAATTTTACCCACTGAAGAAGTTACCCCTCTCCAAAGTAATTTCATGCTTTTTTGTCTTTATCATTATCTATCACAAGGCTAGAAGTTTTATTACAAGCAGGAACCATATCTGTCTTATGCATCATTGCATATCCAGAAACAGCACAACCTGTAGAACATAATAGTAGGAGCTGTTATGCATTTAGCATGTACCAGACAGCCTATTAACTTCTCTTGTCTTCCCTAATCCTATAAAGCAGGCACTGTTGTAATTCTCATTGCACAGATGTGAACACCTGACCACAGAAAAGTTAAGGAATTCGCCTAAGGACACAAAGCTTGCGAGGGGCAGAACCAAAATGTAAACCCATTTGAATTCAGAGCCTATGATCTTAATCACTATGTCCTGTCATTTCATAACATAATAAGTGTTCCGTGAATACTTAGAGGATAAATAGATGGAGGAAGGAATGAATAAATCACCTAATGAATAATGTTTTGGTATAATTCTGACATGTATTATGTCCCTTTCAGCACTAACAGGTATGAGCCTTACTCCTTTTCTGATTCCATTTCAAGAATGGCAAATGACAAAATATTTTGACTTGCAGTCATTCAAGAGATCATTTGACTTTTGTGCAAAAAAAAAAAAAAAAAGTTAACATAGTAGCCCTGAAACTGCTTTTCACTGAAAGACTTGCAAAATTGGCCCCAGGCTGGCATCTGGGAACTTGACTGGTAAACAGTTCCCTAGTACCCCTGGAATTCTGAAATTTTGGTACATACTAGTCAAAGTACCTTAGTAAGTAGTCCCACCAAGACATTGGTGTTGAGTCTTTAATGAGCTCCCCAAGTAAAAAACACTTCCCACATTGTCACAACTCGTTGCTGGAGGAATTAAGTGCATCTATTGTGACTGCACTAGGAGAAGACTTTTGGAAGTTCGTGCTTAGTTTTACCCAGGCTTTGCTCATGTACTATTATCCTTTGCTTATCTTGCTTTCCATTCTTTCACTGTAATAAATCTTAACCAAGGTTGTCACTATGTGCTGAGTCCTGTGAATCTTTTTAGCAAATCACCAAACAAAGAAGTGGTCTTGGGAACCCCCTCAACAAATCTGTTGGTGGGGAGAGTATGAAGCAGGAGAAAAAATTAAAGGTGACCAAGATTTCCAAGCATATTTTCTATAAAAGCATAACAATTTCACTGGATTTAATCAAAGCAATTTTCCCATGGGAATAAACAGAAATAGTGAATTTAGACATGAAACCCTGTATTTCAAGTTCATCTTTGGCAATATTAAGATAAGTGACCTTGTGCAAATAATTAAACATTTTAGAGCTTTGTTTCCTTATCTGTTATATGGGAAGAACAATGCCTATTTCTCAGAATTATTGTGTAGCTGGAACGCCATATGTAAATGAGCCTGTCTGTACCTGGCATGAATAATCACTCAATAAATATGCAATTATCAATTCTAGGACTCTAATACATTTCTCTTCATCAAAATATACCTATTAAAGGACAAAGGACATAATAATTCACTTCATTTGTTAAGATATGATAAAGTTCTGCAAGTTTAAATAACCACACTAACTGCCCAACATACACATATTGTTACTTTTAAAATAAATATATAAAAAGAACAAATAACTACAGCTATTTTCCCTGCCAGTCCATATAATTATAAGCCAAATAACAGTTGATGAACCTGGCAGCTTTTGTTCAGGTGCCAATTCTGTGGCTCTCACAAAATGAGACTTTAGCATTTTATTAATCATAAGACAGCACTAAATTTACTTCCCACCTGACAATTTTGAAGAGGCAGTCAAACGGTGAGTTAATTAAATGACAGTGTCCACGTTACTCAGGAAAATGAAGCAATAAACAGTTTCTTTAAAAGATTAAATGCCAGAGTAAAATCGAGCTGTCTCTGATAAACCTTTGGAGGGGGTCACTGGCTACTCCCTTCTGTCCTTGAGTCTGAAGTGCAATCCCAGGGGCCATGAACACCTGCAGACCCAGAAATTACTGATGCATTTTTCAAGATGCGGTATACTCGATTTGAAAGGTGATGACTTCCAATCAGGCTGAATGCCCTAAATTTTGATGACTATCTGACTTGGAAATGAACAATCTAAAATATGTTCCTAATTGGACAATTGAGAGGGTTTGGAAGAAATGGGTCATTTTTTGGGTTAATGTAGGGTTTGCAGGAGGCACTTCAGATTTTTCAGAAAAAGTAGGGACTGAGCAAAGACACTACTCTGTCCACGGACCCCACACTCCAGCAGCAGCTCCAGTTACATCTCATTAAAACAACTCATTCCCCAAAAAAGAAAAGGAGGAAGGGAAGAGCAACTGTTGGACTAGGTGACCTTCTATTTACATCTGCTCAGTTCCAACTTTCTATGAGTTAGGAGACTAGAGTCCTCTTTTCCCACTCTGTGCTGATAATCTTTAATACTAGAGACCCAACGTCTTTCTCAAGGAGACAGTGATCCATTCTTAACACAACAGTAATTAGTAGAGGAAGAAAAGAAAACTAATGTGAACCAAGAAGGAATGATGGGTCTAACACATAATTTCTGCCATTATTCTAGTAGTTACATACTTAATTTATTTTTTTCAACAATTTGCTAATCTCACCTCATTTATGTTTTACAGCAACTTTGCACAATATTTTTATTTTTATTTTAATTTTATAATTGAGTCAATTGTGAGGTTAGAAAATTTAAGCAATATGCTAAAGGTTACAGAGCTGGTAATTAGTAAAACAGCACTTTGAACTCAAGGATGCTCTGACTTGACAATCTGAGTTCCTTTTACAAAAAGAGAAGAAAGGGAAGGGAAGGGGAGAGGAGGGGAGGGGAGGGGAAGGGAAGGGAGGGGAAGGGAAGGGAAGAGAATGGAGAGAAGAGGCTAAGAAGAGGATTTTTGCATTGTCTCAGTCCATTCAGGCTGCTATAACAGAACACCATGGACTGAGTAGCTTATAAATAGAAATTTATATCTCATTGTTCTGGAGACTGGAAAGTCCAAGGTCAAGGTGCCAGCAGGCCCAGTGTCTGGTGAGGACCTACTTCCTGATTCTCTGTAATCTTACATGGTATTTGGGAGGAAGGAGGTCTCTGGGGCACCTTTTCTAAGGACACTAATCCCACACATGAGGACTCCACTCTCATGACCTAATTACCTCCCAAAGACCCTAACCCCAAGTACTATTGCAGTAAGGTTAGGTTTCAATATATGAATTTTAGGGACATGTGAACATTAAGTTTATAGCATACATGTTATTCTATATGCTTTTATATTACTTGAATATTTTACTTCAATAATGTTATTTTATAATATAAATTTTAATAATTATTAAATATTATGTTAATAATAAATTCATAATTTAAGGACTAAAGAGAATATAGAATTTTTGGTGTATAAGAATACACGCTCTTGCTTTTGTCCGACCAGAGGGCTATCAAATAGCTTTGAAAACTAATTTTCTTAACAATAGGTTACAAGGCTCCTATTTTCATATCCAATTTTATTACTAATCTTCTTAGGTAAATCCTGCCCTAAAGTGTTAACAGTGAATATGGATTATGGATGGATGGGCTCCACAATCTTCATTCAGAAATACAGAATCTATAACTTTGCCCCTTCTGCATATTCAGCCTGCTTCTTCCAGGAGATGTGAGCTCTTTGGTGCTTACTAAGCCACTTATGAATACTTCTGTAATGACAATTCTGTTGCTACATCTAGGAATTATATCAAAGGGAAATTTTTCAACCCTCAATCACAATTGGAACTCGAAAATAAGACCTTTCTCATGTTTATGTTTAAAAAAAAAAGGGGGTTATCTCTTATTACCATACTAACAATTCCTAGTACATATATGTATTGTATGTGTATAATTTATTAGTATATTAATAAATATTTATCACATTTAATTCCCATCTAATCTCTATAATAGCCTTGTATTGTTTTATGCATTGAGGAAAATACAGTTGAATGTAATTATTTTACTAAAATCACTGAGTCAACAGAACTAAAACTTGAATCTAGTTGCTTGGTCTCAGTATTCTATACTGTATAACCCAACAATGAGCTAAAGTGATTTCAAGTGAAAGAGAAAGGGCTGAAAATCCATTAAGTTCTCAAAGCCCCTGAAGTTAAAACCATGATTCACTGATAACCCCTATTATTAAGATGCTAACTCAATAAAATATGTAATAATTAGACTGTGGTTGTTTTAGTTAATTGCACAACTAGAATGAACCTGGTATTGGCCAATGACTTTGTAAATTTTGACTTCTTCCAAGAAACTCAACTCCATAAAAATCAATAATAGCTGTTGAGTACTTCTCATATCTCACCCTTTTGCCTAATTATATCACTTAGAAGTAGGTGCAGAATTAAACAAATACATGTATTTATTCGCTCATTCATTCCGCATACATTTAGTGATAATTTTTAATTATAATAACTGACATAAATGGCTTAGTTCAGGAAAGTGGTTTAAATTTAAAAATTTAAGAAACAAAATATCAATGCAGAAAAGTGGAAGATAAACATCACATACAATTTCTAATTAACTAAATAAGATAAAAGAAAAAATTTGATTGTCTCTTGGAAAAAGGGCTAGCATTAGGAGAAGGTATGTCAGGGACCCGCTAGGTTTTTTAGTGCCTTCTAGTGCCTTAATTCATTAGACTACAAGCATATGTTACTTCAATCAAAAAAGAAAACTTGTAACAACTTTCTCAGACACTTTATTCTGATTTTGACATTATAGCCACAAATACATTGATGTGTGCATGTGCTGCTCACCTTGGCCTATCTCCGGTGAAGGATGCTACTCTGTAACTGATTCCTTTTAATGTAATCACATTTGCCTGGTTCTTCATATATCTAGTAGTTTTGAATCATATCATAACTTATTTTAGGTAGTTATCAATAAAAATAATTTATTTAAAAATAGAAAACCTGTGATAAATGGCCAAAATGCAGAGATAATAGGTGAAAGATGGGATAAACTATAATATGTGATCAGCCTAACTAAAGAGCAAGTGGATCATTCCTACACACTGAGGCTTCAGAAATCATATTCTATCTATTTGTCAAGCTGGGCCTGCAAAGAATAGAGGGTTAAAAGGATTAATCTTTGAATATGTTTCATTTATCCCTGTTTCTAATACGTAGCTCCAACCCAGCACTATCCAACCGGAAAAAATAGTCACTCCAGTTGGTAAGACATACAATTTAATTCAGCAGGATTCTACCTCTCTACATGCTCTAAAAGAACAGCTACACCTAACACACCTTATGAAGATAACAGAGCCAAATTTGACCCCTCTACCCTAAGCGACTTGACCCACAGTCAGATGGGAGTTTACTACCAGCCCTGCACAGGTGACCTCGATGTTCTGGACAAGAGACCAGTGGCAGGTGCAGAAGGCAGAATTGCCCAGAAACAACACGGCCAAGTACCAGATAGGCAGAGTCCCCACAGCCAGAGAGAGGTGCGATACACCAGTGAGAAATGCCAATGGACAGGAAACAGTGAGATCAACCTCTGACAATTAAAGGAGTCTTCACGCTGGCATGACCACCCAAGAAAGAACACATGAAAAAAAAATTGAAACAGTTTAGGTCAAAGTGCCAGGAATAAGATGTCTGGATAGCTATCCAAAGCAGGGATCAGAAGTCACCATGGTCTGATTGGTCTGTTAACCCAAAGAACAGGAAACTGAAAAATTTAAAGCTAGAGGCAGACAAATGGCAAAAAGGTCCAAACCCAAAACAGAAATCTCTAAAGAAATATTAAACAAATAAAATTTGAGCAAGTAAATATTTCAGTACAAAATAAACAAATCTAACAGATAAGGATAAATCAGAAAAACCTCCTTTGCCAACTTGTAAAATATGTTCAAATGAAAATAATCATGAGACTGGTTGGTGTCAATGACTGATTCTATGATCATAACTGGGGGAGGAATAAAAGTATGTGTTGGCATATAAAGATGATGAAGAGTTTGGACCCATAGAATAAACAAAAAGAAGTGTTAGCACATTCAAAATTTTTTTTCCTAGGAAAAAAATTTCAAGCCTTGTAGCAGGACCTGAAGAGCACAACAAAACAGTTTATTTTTTCCATTTTTATATCATTTTTGTCTTTATAGTAACTGGTATTGAGAAATGAAAAGCTCTTCTTTCTCTTGATTTTCACACTGATAGCAAATGATATATACCTGTGTTTAAAAAACAGGACAACAGATTCAATATGAAACCACTTATGCTAAGCCCCATGTCACCAATGGAATCTTAAACCAGTCTATCAGGAATCACCCTGATCAGCACTAGTTAGGTAACCTGCCGACAAACACTCGTCATCCCCTAAAGAAAAGTAACCTTGCCCTAGCCAACCAGCTTTTGCCTAGTCTAACTTCCCTGTTCCTACTTTCTTCTTCCTATGAATGTCTTTCATTTTCTATAGCTTTTTGGAGTTCCTTTTTATCTGCTAGATTAGATAAATGCTGCCCAATTCAAATCAATTTTTGTGCAAATAAACTCTTAACTTTTTAAATATGCCTCAGATTACCTTGTACTATGGGAAGCATGAACATTCTGGAAAAGAAATGGATGAGAGGCCAAGGATGGAAATTTGTAAATCATCAATCTATGACTTTCAAAAACTGTATTTTTTATTTAGAAAGTATGTAAAAGTAAATTTGTGTGTTATATTTCTGACCAACACAAAAAACCTACTCAATATTTCTAAGTAAGAGTGCAAAACAAGGGCTAAATATTGGCCTAAAAATTAAATAATAGTGAAACTAAAAATTACCTCAAGTTTAAGCCCCAACCTAACTTAGATCAACATTCAGCAGAGCAAATACACACAGCTGATAAACAACTCCATGTCAAGATAAAATGATAAAAACTGTCATACAAAATTCAACTGAATTCAACATTAAAGGGCACACAGATATAATTAGATATCCACAGCCCTCAGAGGTCATTTTTACCGTTAATGAAAGTGCATTGGCTCCTCTTTCCATGTACTGTGGTATAGTCTGCACTCTCTCAGGGCGTCTGTGGATTTGGGGTGAGGGTGGGGCTCCTTGTTCTCCTCAGGTCTCTTCATGAGTTTCTGCACTCACAGGTTTCTCAGTACTTTCTTGTTGTCCTGCCTCTTGCGCCTGTTTCCCCTTTCTGACACATTGTTATTTACACTTGGCCTTTGTCCTTCCTCTTCACCCATGAGAGCATCACCACCACAGGTGGGTGCACGTAATAAACTTGTATTGAAGGCTTAAAGATATTATATGGTGACTGGACTAGGGCATGAAACAGTAGTCAACCTGAAAGTCAACATAACACTGTATGAATAGTCCTTGGTCAGAGCTGCCAAATGACTATGGCTTGAGGGTCATAGTTTCCACTTTCCCAGACTATTACCATGTTGTAGACCCACTCTTTGAAGACATATCCTTTCTTATCCACATTTGAAGGCTCAATAAGCCTCTATCTCCTATCATAGAAATGATTCAAAATGATCTTACCTTATTATAATTTAACTTTTAAAACAAGCCCTGTGTTACCTCCCAGATGTGCCTTTACACACACCGCCCCAGAAAATAAACTTTTGGTGCTTTGCTAAATAAAATGGCTACATAGGATACTTCTCTACTCTTTCTACAAGATTGAACAGCCTTAAAATTAGTTTCTATTTACCTCGGGCCAAATAAAATTCCTATTCAGATTTCTCTGTCGTCCATGAGGACTCATTTCAAATAATAGCAAATGCCTACTTTCTGAGAGGAGGAGTTCACAGGGCTAGTTTAGAAAGCCTTTGAGTGCCTGGAACGTTTCTTCTGAGCACAGTACACATAAGAATGAAGAAAGGAAGAGGTCTTAAAATTTTTCTTACTTTTCGTATTTGGGGAGAGCAAAAAGGTGGACATAAAGAAAACTGAGTAAGAGAAAAAGCCATAGGAAAAAACCCTACATCTTGGAAAATTTGGTGACATGAAATATAATTATTGTTAGGTTCAGAACAAATACGTAGAATTTTTGTGATGGAAGAGACTGCATTTAAATGCTGCACCACGAAAAAGCCATTTGGGTAGATGGCTTTTGGAGTGGTAAAATTGAGCAGGCAAGGGGTCATTTGCAAGGACTTTTGCCTCATTGACTTTTGCTTCCTCCAGGGTCTTTTTTTGGCTGATCTGTCATCTATAGTTCCTAAGAGAGGAGTTATTTTCCCTTTCTCCCTTTTTGCCTCCTGGCTCTTGGCTCTTTAGGACGGTGTTTAGCTCAGACAACAGCTGGCTACTGTCCGTTTTGTGTAGGGTTATGAAATACAGCTCTTCAGTGTTTATTTCAGAGCTTTTTGGAAACACTTGTGTTTGGCTTCCACCTCTGACTGCCTGGACCTCTGTGTTTACTCATTATGAAAAAAAATGGAAAGAAAAAGACAAGAGGCTTTCTCTGACAATAGGAATATCCTTCAAAAGACAGGCTGCTGTGTTTAGGGGAAAGAAATTCAAGTAACGGAGAAGCTAATGTAATCTGCACCCACGCAGTCGCGTGGTCTGGTGTCTGAGGAGGATGTCTGAGATCATGCTGATTCCTTTCTGACCCTTGAGTCCCTCTGGTCTGTGCCTCACTTGCTCACTAGCTTCCCTTCTCAAGCACGTTCAATTGTTTTACGCACTGGCCTCTTCTTTGACTAATTCTTCCAGGTCCCCAGGATGATATTTTTTTTAGAAGCAGTCCTTCAAGAAATCTATTCCCTTTCCTCTAGTATTTCATTGCTTCTCTAGCCATACAGAAACCTAATAGAAAATGCTTAAGATTTGGAGCCAGACATCCATGGGTTTAAATCATAATTCTGCCACAAACTATATAAACAGATAACCTCTATGTCCATTTTCTAAGCCTCAATTTCTTCAGGTGAAAACCTTTTTCGCCTATATGGTTTTTCTTCCAGGCACAGCAGAACAGTTATATTAAAAAGAACATTTCAAAAAAGTTAGTTGAGGAAAGAAAAATTGACCACTCTTCATATGTATGCCAAGGTTTTCAACATGGTGAGTCGAGGCTTTCTGTGGTTCCAACTTAAAATAGCACGAATACTCAAGAATTTCCAGAGCCAACGCCTTACCTAAGGATCAGTAAGGAATTTAGAAACTGGAAGATTTAGAATGAACCTAGCCTTTGGCATCAGAGAGCCTCGAGTTCTATTTCATGCTCGGCCACTTGCTGGTTGAGGAAGCTCACTTGGCCTCTCTGACTCTGTATTTTCCTCAATAGAACACTATGCATAATGTCCGCCCCTTAAAGATGGCATGAAAATTAAATGGAATATATTACCTAGACACAAAATAAACTTTCAGTAACTATTAGTTTTCTTACATCAACCAGCTGTAATTTCATAATGGTTCCTGGCTAAGAAGGTGGCCTCAGAACTCACCGTAGACAGACAACTGAGCATCTTATGTAGGACTAACACTTAAACCTACAAACGACAAATTTGATATCACATTTTACGCCACGTTGCTTTTCTGTCAAGAAAATTACTCAAGATACACAGAAAATGTACAAAAGGAATCCCAGCATTGATACAACCAAGGACAATCATGGATCCTCTCCTTTTGTCAAGGTTGCAAGTCTTTGTAAAGGGACCAAGAGGGGCTGGTGCAGCAACAGGCGAATTTGTATAATACCTTGGTCATGGTGCCTAAGGTTCCTTCTATGCATTTTGCCTTTATTTTCTTCATTTTTCTCTTGGGTGTCAGGGGACATGTGGGAGGACAAAGATTTTTTTTAAATAACTGCCACCCCCCAAAAATGGCACCTGCAGTTGAATCAACAAAAGGAAAATTGAAAAAAGAAATTGTTTCCTGGTGTCCTTTCTGCTCTTTGCAGAGGACAGCTTTTCAAGCCTTGGACGAGGTCTTGTTTAGCAAATACACACTGCCCTCTGTTGGAAAAGTGGCGCACTTCCCCTCTGCTGACAAGATCAGCGTAAAGATGAACTGCAGCACTTTATTAAGCAAAATTGGTGGAAAATGGTTAAGTTTCCTGTCTACAACTTACAGGGGTCCATCCCTCCTAGTCAGAACAAAAGACACAGACATGAATAACAAAGGAGTCCTACACAAAGTCTAATGCTGCAAAGTCTATCCTAGATACAATCGTTGTGGGAGATTATTTTTAAGGAAACAAAAGAAGCACATTTTGTTAAAATGAAAAAAAAACTACATTTTTAGTTTGTAGTTTTAACACTTACCGTGATTTCCAAGTGTTGAGGCAGCTCACTGACTCTATTTCCTGTAAGACTGAAAGGGGTCACTTTCTGCTTTCAAAGGCACGGAAAATATCTTGCTCAGCTGTTGGTGGTTAAGGACTAAAATGCTTCTGATTAAAATGTGAAAGCTAGGAACGATAAGGGTTTTAAAAAATATTTAATTGTTTTAGACCTAGGGGAAGGGAGGGAGAAAAACATCTATCACATCAGTCGGTTGTCTCTCATACGTCTCCCGACCAGGGACATACATAACCTGCAACCTAGGCATGTGTCCTGACCCAGAATCGAACCAGCGACCTTCACTTTGCACGCGGAAGGGCACCCAAAAACTGAGTCACACTGGTCAGCCAGGACTAGGAACAGTAAGGTTTGTACTTGTCATAATGTTGTCTAAAGCTGCCACTCTAGTGTCTTTGAGTGAGCACTTAATTCCTAATAGTACTTTTAGGGAAAACTAAATAGACCCAGAGATTCAGTTCCAACCACAGACTCTTACCAATGCCGAGGAGCAAGTGGAAACACACATTTTTCAAATACAAAGAAACAAATTGAAAAACATTTAACCAACTAGTAAAAGGACAATATTAATGCATAGGTTAAGAGTGAAGGCATTTGCTAACCAAAGAAAAGAATGAAAGAGAATGCAGAGATATTATTCAGATATTCAAAGAAGCAGATGTGGAATCTTCCAGGGAAAGACAAAAGAATCTCTCCAGAGAATAGATTTGCAGCTATGTTAATATCCTTAGTGAGCAATCTGACTGCAGTCATAGACTCAATTTTAAAATAAACTCACAGCATGCTTTTTATTATACTATGTATGTAATGGTAATGTGGATGTCTGCTCGGTTTGTTCGATCGCTTTGACTCCAGGAAGAGCAAGCCAGACCTCCAAATCAGAGAACAGCCTTTACTGTATGATGCATTTGCAGCCCTTGAGTTATGGTATCTTTTAGTAATTCCAAACAAAATAAATCCACTGGAAATCTCACCGATCAACTAGAATTTTAAAATCTATTTACATTAAATATATACACAAAAATCTGAAAGTCACTCAATGAATGATTTGAACAATTTCAGAATTATGTTCCCAGAATTTGGTACTATTACCAAAGATCACAGCGGAAGCGCAACGGTAGCTGAAGGAAACAGATAAATGGAGAGCATCTTGGTTTCAGCCTCACGTGCTTGTCAGTCAATTGATGCCTGTTATTCAGAATTCTTATCCTGTGAATGTAACTCCAGAAATCTGGCTTTTAGGGGTTGATTTTGGTAGTATTGCATTCATGATATCGGAGTGGGGGGTCCATCTATGGATTCTGTCATATCTGAGAGAGAGAGGCTTTATCAAACAAAATATAGAAGCCTAAAATCGTATCAGCCTTACTCATTACATCTTACGTTACCTGTTTTCTTTTCCCAGAGTTTATGACACGCTCTTTATGTCCACCCTCCATCGTTCCAAATTGAAAATGGGCTCTTCCTAGGGACGCGGCACCCACGCACCCCTGTGGGCAGGTGCTCTCGGGGTCTCTTTTACCACAGCTTTCTGAATCTCAGACATGCACCAGCTGAGGAGGATTCCTCCGGTTCCAAGAACTTGACCCACCCAGAGCGAGCTTAAGACCATAGGCGGGGGGTGCCTCTTGAGCACACGAAAGCCCATAAATCTAAGTGCATTCCCTCCATCTTTATCCTTGGCCCTGGACACAGAATGGAATTTGTGACAGCCCGTCAAGGCCCTTTCTCTGTAAGCCTTCCACAGATTATTTAAATCCTGAAACCTCTCGGCGCTCACAGGTCCCTTCGGGAGCCAGGTGCCTTATAGTTTCAAAGCAGCAAATTTGTTCTGTTCGCCCATGGCTTAAAGGCTGGAAGGCTTTCTTTCCCTATAATTAAGTTTTTGCCTCAGTGGCAACTGCAGTATCAACCTGAAACCCTTTCTTGTTGAGGCTCTGAGGCCCGTGACTTTGCTTGTTTGTCTGCGCATGGACATCAGAAATGCACAGTTTGATCGTATTCTTGCCTGCACTGTGTTTAGTCACTAAGACCTCTATGGCCCTCTGTTCCCCAGCAAGGCTCCCCGTGGCACTGCCCAGTCCATTCGCACAGTATTCATGCCGGTCCCCTGCACACCTTTACCACAGCCAAGTACTTTCATAATAGCCACCCACTTACAGTCAACCGTCAAGGTCAGAAAACCATGTGACCGGTTTAAAGCCTCTTGCCTCAGGCCACAGCAGTTAAAAGCAAACAGCACAACTATAAAACTCCCCTTGGCCTAATATAAACCTCTGAAAACCACCAAGGTCACAATGGCCTGCCTCACCAAAAGACTTTCTAGAGTATATTTTGCTCCCCTAATTTCAAGTCTTTTATTTTTAGTCCTCAGTGTTCCAGTCACTGCACCAGATGCTGGGGTGTCCAAGAGGCCCCCGCAATAGCACACCTTTTCCTTGCTCAGGTTCTGAGCAAACCGAGAACTAGAACAGAGGGCTCACAAACAGCCAGCTAAAATAGCTTTGACTTTTTCTTGCTAAAGGCCAAGTGGGGAAGGCAGCACAGCCTGAGTGCCTAACAGTCTGCCTGCCCTTGAATCCCCACATTAGAGAGGCGCATGCATTCAGGTACAGCAGGACTGGTTTCTCCTTCCTCCAAGGATAACCAATTTCTTCTTCCCAGTTTACCAGTCATCCAGGTTATTTCATCTCCTCACAGGCGGGGTGAATGAGGAGGAAGAGGAAGGATAGAATCTATTTAGAGAAATCTCATTCTCCTGAGAATCAGGCCAGTAGGAGAAGAGAGCACCCTTGAAGCTGCTGAAACTGGTGGGACTCGCCCTCCTGATGATGGTGTTTCTCAGGGCAGGCCCCGTCTTCCTAATTCTTGGACCTTCGGTGTTCAGCACCACGTCTGGCATTCATATATCGATTTATGTCTAACCTTCAAGAAGTTAAGGGAACTTGCGGTTTTGAAAAACAACCCATGAGGATAATGGAAATTAAAGGAAAGTGAGAATAAAGAAACAAGATATACCTACAGAAAACAAAGTATATAAAAATACATGACCTCCAAGGGGGAATTATTTTTGAACTTCCGACACCTGGTTCAAAAAGAAAGTACCTATACCCTCGCTACTTGGTGTGATAAAGTGGCATCACCTGGAAGCTGTCAGGTACAATCTTATCAGGTATCCAAAAAGGAGAATAGCTGAAAATATTTTTAAAAACAGCACCAATAACTCCCTTGGTGTGTATGTCTAAATATGTGACATAGAATAAAAATGAGAGGTGGACAAGAGCAAAAGTGAGAGAGAAATACAGGGGAGAGAGAGAGAGAGACAGAGAGAGAAGAGAGGCAAAGAGACTGAGAGGTAAGCAGGACCCAGCTCACACAGGGCTCTCTGTATCATGCTAGAGTCTGCACGTAATCCAGCAGACAATGAAGAGCCATTACAAGTTTTGTTTGTTGTAGCTGTAATTGCTTTTAACCAAGGAATAATACAGCCAACCACTTCAGAATTTCCTCCTCTGTAAAACGGTAGAGTTGGGTGAGGTGTTCTGGGTGTAGAAACACATGCTCTATTTCCAAATTAAGGCATTTTAAGGGTAAAAGAGAACACGGTTAAAATTATTCCATGACAATAGGCAACAAACCTAGACTTTCATGAGTAAACCAGGACTTAGTGGTTCTTACAAATCCCCAAATCCTGTGATCCTCTGACCCTTTTCTTTTGACCAGAACCATCATTATACCACACTGCCCAACAGTTTACATTCTATTTAGCACAATGAAGCAGTAAGAGCCCATCTAAAGAGTTATCCACACAACTTTCTTTCATTTCATAATTCCCTGGATGCATATTAGAAGCCCATACAATTCAATGACCCACAAAAATGGAAAGCTTGACTTTATAAAACTCTTTTTTACCACCACTGTTCAATATTAACCCCTTTCACCTGCATTCTACAAAAGTGTAGATTGATTTTTAAACTAAATTTAATGCATGGGTTTGTTTTAAGAATTTTGGACACATGAAAATAACTGCGAATGACAAAACAGAACAAATGGAAATTATTTTTCCATTACTGTTATTTGCAGGTTGAGGTTATTTTGTCTTGATTCATCAAAAGATTTTCCTCACTGTATTTTTGTTCACTTAAGCAAGGGGCCTAGACCAACAGTATGAATGTTAGTGATCAGACATGAGTGGGGCTTTTTAAAAATATACTTTAAACTGATGATTTCAAATAAACTATTTATTTTAAATAAACTACTTAAATTATCTTAAAAATTTGTTAAATAAATAAACTATTTTAAAAATCCTGATTGGTTTTTATTGCATATGAATAGTAAACACATTGTAGGACTTTTTACCAATAGTTTTTCAGTCAGTCATGGAAAATTTTTCTCAAATAATACAACAACTGCTAAAAGGCAAAACATGAGCTATGTAAAGAGTATGACCTGAATAATGCATATAAAGTACAAACTGCATATATAAGTAGCATATTTATAGAGATATGTAAACAATAAAAATGGCGAGATTCTAAATAATTTTGATTTCCTACTTTTATCAGCATATTAAAAATTATCTGTATCAAGCAAAGAGTTCATTTTCTTTTAAGCTTTAAATAGGAAAGCTGGCACTTCTCAAAGTTTAATGTGCATATAAATCAACTTGTGATCTTGTTAAAATGCAGAATCTCATTTATTCATCTTTGGAGGTACCTGAGATTCTGCAGTTCTAAAAAAAATTCCAGGTGATGCCAATGTTGCCAAATCAAGGACCACACTTTAAGGTCAAGGCCAGAGAATTTTAGCTCTCCCATGTGGCTGCACCTTAAAATCATTTGGAGAGTTTTTTTAAAAACACCAATGTGTGGATCCCACTGCCAGCGGTTCCAATTTAATTGGTCTTAGCTGCGTATCAGGATTTTTAAATCTCCTCAGGTGATGCTAAAGTGCACCCAATTTTGAGAACCACCGCTACCAAAGTTTGTGTTCCTGAAGGTCTGGTTCTGTTTTTAAACATATAGCATCTGTACTGTTGGTGATGCTTACATAGTATTTATGCTCTGTGTGATGGTGGGATGTTAGCCTTTGTAGCATGGACCTTAAGAGATGAATCTTTTTCCCACAGTGATTGCTTTTGAATCCTCCAGAGTTAGGAAAAGGACGCCATCACTCATAGCTGCAGCTCCCAAATGGCTTTTTTGAAGCAAAATCTTAGTGTGTCACCAGGATGTTCTCTGGAAGCTGAATTCACACCACCTGTGAGAGGGCCACGTTGTCAAAAAGGCATATTATGCATCACGAATATGAAAAATCCTATCTGCATTTCTCTTCTGATATTCCACTTTTACTCATCTGGGGCTCAGCAAATATTATTTCTCTTTCTGGCTGCGCTTCTGACCTTGGGCAAGCCACTTAACCTCTCCATAGCTCACACAGGAAATGAAAGATGTCATCAAATGATCCCACGTTCCCTTTCAACTCTCAGATTCTAAGTTTTCTCCTTCAGTTTCTCCTCCCCTTTTTCCTGATGCCCATTGTCCTTGTCCATGTCATCAACACTGTCATCCTCTTAAATAATCTCCTGTAGAGCACTTGTTTTTCAACTGGTAGAAATTACTGAAATGATTGTGAGCCCCACCCCCGGAGTATCTGGTATAGGAAATCTGGTCTAGAGCCTGAAAATTTGCACTTCTAACAAGTTTCCAGGTAATGATGATGGTGGTCTAGTCCACACTTTGCAAACTACTACTTAGAGTGTTCACAGAAGTGAAACAAGAATGTTTTCCAGTGAGGAGTAGTTAGCATGGTGTGGGGAAAAAATGGACACTTAACCCCAAAAGCACATTGCCTGAGGGATGCTAAGGAGTTTCCACCTATGTGTTTTTAGAAAACTCTGTCTGATCTACAGTGCAAGTCAACAACCTACTCCTTGCTCAACAATACTTGCATGTAATTTGGTTCCAACTATAAGAAGAGGTTATACGATTGCTCCCCTACTCCAAATAAAAACAGGCTGAAATGAAGCACCATTTCTCCCAATTTGATGAACTAACTCATTGCAAATAGGCTTGAGCTGGGGAAAACATGAGCAAGACAACTAACATACAAACCAAATCAATCCGACAGTCCTGTAGGTTAACTTAAAACAACTTCTCACACTATTCAGTCATAAATTACCTCCAGGAAACGAGGAATGATATTCAGGATCTGATGCACTCCTCATTGAAGTGTATTATTCAGACCATTTAAATACCAGTTACCCGACTATAAAGCTTCCTGAGTGAGAACGTTAGGATGAAACTTTTTCGTTCTAAATCTTGCCTTTTCTCATACTGGCAAATCCATTACCTTGATTCCCTGCACAGCAGCCATCCTTGAGAGGAAACTTTAAAATCACCATTTCTGTGTGAAACCATTCCTTTGTGTTGACCTTTAGAGTAGAACATATTCACAAACAATGCACATACATGCACACAAATTCATACACACATATGTTGATATGTATGAGATGAAAACATACACATACATACCTGCACATTTGCACACATATTGTTCTACAAAACCCACCAAGTGTTGAAAATCAGACAATCTAGGGTCTTGTGTCTATTTACTCTAGTAGCATGTGCCTTTGTATATCTAAAAGTTCTCCAGGAACATTCAAGGAGTGTGAGGGCACACTGGCTGTGCTGAGTCAGCGTCAATCTGACAAGTCCTGCTTGAATTGTGCAGGGACCCATTCCATGTCATGCTTAGCATTCACCAAACCTGTTTTAAGATCAATGTTATTAATATTCCTCGTTAAACCATTGTAATCGACACTGTTTCCTTTCGCAGAAAATGATTTTATAACAGCATGAAATCCTCAAAATGGTTTAGATGAAAGAAAAATGAAGTAGTGTGGAAATGCCTTGGGTCTTTTTATTATCTTTTTTAAAGGAGGATATTAAAATGTTCACCCTGAAGCTTTATCAAATGTTTTGGAGATTCTTTGTATCCCTGTTCAGTAGTTATAAATCTGAGGACTCCATGCTGCTTCTACCATAGGCATTTTTTTTTCAGCAACTTTATATGAAGAAGAGGAATTTTTGAGTTTCGTTGTCATGGTAACCCTACATTCAGTTTGAAAAGCTTTATTGAATGTTTTGGATATTTTCTCCACTTTCATTTAATAGATTTCAATGTTCAAACGTTTAAATATACTACTTCAACTCTGCTGGGGTTGTTTGGCTGTATATTTGAGTATATGTATATGCATATATATATTGTTTAAGTGCTTAGGTATCATAGGAAAGAAAATATGCTAAATACAACTTTTCTTTCTCTTCCTCTAGCGCTGTTGGTACCTAAGATTTTTCACCTGTGAAAAGCAAAGGAAGATATACAGATAGAGCCTCAGATACAGGAAAAATAGATGTCCTCTTATTTGTATCTCAGAACAGTACCATAATGTATGTCTGAAAAGACCATATTTCCCCTATATTACATTCTTCATTCAAAAAGATGGAGATGCTATCTACACAAAGGCAAAGATCAATAGGGATCAGAGGGGAATAGACAAGTGATATGGGAAAATTTTAGGGTATCGAATAGGTAATCCCAACTATTTGTCCTTTTCACAAAGACTCCTTGCCGTTCCCCAGCCTTTCTGAAAACATTTTTCTAGGAAATGCAGGTGTCCCATCAAGGGCGAATGACAGTTTCAAGGTAAAAGGGACTTGGTTGTCAAATATGTTAGGATGACACTGGATTAAATAAAAACTTTAATATGCGTCTGTGCATTGTGATGTCTTGGAAGGATCAAATAGGGGTACCTGAATATTTTGACCAGGGACCTTGGGGATGGGTCACCTACTCAACACATTTTGGAAAATGCTGCTTTCTAATATATTTCTAATAGGTTCTACACTTCTAAACAATTCTTGAATAGGTCAGCAAAGTGACACTTATGTCACATCCTGCCTTACTCTATACCTGCAAAATACACTTGAAGAGGTGGGTCTCTCAAAACAAGATCAGAGCTGATGTGAGGAAATTACAGACCTCTTGCTGATAGCTCTCTGTCTGCTGTATAATCCCCTCTCCTCGTGTACCCTCAAGAAATTGAGAGCAGCAAGCCTCCCAGAGAGAACTCTGGGAAAAATAGGAGATACATGTAAAACTTACGCTCAAATTCTGACCTAAGAATGATTCTATGGAAGCAAACTCATTATCTACAGGGAAGCACACAAGTGAAACTGAACTTTGAAGGCCTTCCTCATGCGAATACTGCCGTTTTCCCCACTCACATATTTTTATCTGGAATTTCAGCCTTGTATTGTCCAGTATATTAACTACAGTAATAGGATCCTAGAGGATAACTTTCAATCAAATATAATTTGCTTTGAAATTTTGAAGAAAATAATTACTTAGTTACTCGGGCTGATGCTTATACCTTTTGGATTATGACCATGGAGACAATATTTCCGTGTGATTGCAAAACAATTTTAAATCCTTCCCTGCACCATTTCAACATATAGTGTTTGGACTTCTTATTCTGTATTGAAACATCCTAATAAGGGCACATTTATTAGGATGATAATGATGAGCATTATTTAATACTTATCACACTCAACCCTACATTAGATTTTCTCTGCCCAACAGGGTTATTTTATAAATATAATTCCAGATAAAATACTGAAGAGGGGTCTTGGTGATTCATATCAGAGAAAAAAAATTTATTTACATGAACATTTGTTAGCCTTCTTGATCACATCTTCCAGCTCTCAACCGGCATCTTCCTCACCATTGCATGATGTAACTCAGAATGAGTGAGAAAATCACTGAAGGAAGAAGCAGGAAGGACATCATCAGTCTGATCATGGCCATTTCATACCACAGCACCGTGGTTCTGTTGAAGGAAAGGGGCTGTCCATGGCAGAATCCGTTCCATGACTGAAATGCTAGTTGCTGAGTGCTTCAGTGCCTGAACTCTGTGTAAATAAATTGTTATACTCTCACCTTTAAGGGCCATTTTCCCCAAAGCTCATTAGCTGAATCTGAAGAGTGCATGTACTCACATAATACAGCTTTCTTCAGTCTCTTTGTCTGATTGATTTCTCTATCACAGTGAGTTAAGGAAAGCAACTGCAGTGGTTGTTAGTGGTGTCGAAGCCAGGCCCCATTTACCAGGCTGGAAACTCACCCCCAAAATGCTGTAAGTATTGGCTGGTAATATTCACAACTTCCCCTTTTTTGGAGAATATTCTCTAGGTTCATCCACATTGTCACATATGGCAGGTTTGATTTTTAAAAAATGAAAAAAATTAAATATTTCATTGTTGCATATGCCATATTTTCTTTATTGATTCATCCGTTGATGGATATAAGTTTGTTTCCATGTCTTGGCTATTATGAATAATGAAGCAACGAACATGGTAGTGCTAATATCTCTTCAAAATCCTGATTTCAATTCCTTTGGATGAATACACAGAAGAGGGATTGTTGGATCACACTGTAGTTCTGTTTTTAATTTTTTTGAGTAACTTTTAAAATTCTACTACAGTTTTTTTACAGATGTATAAGTTAAGACCCACAGCTTGAATAGAGGTTCTATGATAGAATTGGTGGTCTTAAAAAATAACTAATAATAACTCATACTTATTGAACCTTTCCTATGGTTCTGTTCAAGTGTATTACTTATGTAACTCTTTTAATTCTCTCAACATTGGAGTTGTGAGACAACCAATGTTACAAAGAAGAAATTTGAGACTCGCATTAGTAAATGCTAGGGTACAGAATGAAGAGAGAAAGGCTGCAAGAAATAACAGGGAGGGGAAAATAAAATTCCACAACACACTTCTGGAAGTTTCTCTTTAATTAAAGATCTTTTAAGTTAGGCCATTTTGCAATCAATTTAATTTGTGTATAATTGCTTTGCATTTAGATATGGCCTCCTCTTTCACTACTAATTGCTAGAAATCCAATAATCATGATATATCCTGAGAATTATTTCAGAAGTTTTGACAAAGTTATCAGCCACACCTGACCCTTGCTCATCCCTACACCCAATAAAACACATAAGCCAATAAGCCTCCCCCTCTCTATGTAAAGCAGCTGTCCCTCCATCAACAATCTTTACTGGGGACAGAGCTGAAAGCTTGGCCTCTAGTAGATTTTATAAGCTCTTCAAATATGATGAATTCAAATAACAATTTTATCCAGATACCATGGACTCAAAAACAGAGGGAGAGAAAAGGAGTATTCGACTCTTATACATGGAGTCCTGAGAGTAGATTTTTATATAGATCCTAATTTATGAACTTATAATTGAATGGTTGACTTCCTGTTTTAATTATGATTTTTAAAAGGCCCTAGCAGCAGACTAGCTCTAACAGCCTGTGACATGGTGTGGGCTTAAGAGGACAGATATTCATATAGGTTGTGTCAGTCACCCAGTGCATGCCATTTTGACTGCCTGTCCCAATCAGGGACAGCATCCCAAAGTACAGCAATTAGGTTGAAGAGATTAGAAGCACTGGGGACTTGATGATGAAGTCAATGGCCAGAGGAACCCACAGAGACAGCACAGAATGTCACCTTCATAACAGATGGCGATTTTAATACTGATAAGGTAAACTGCAGTCTTTTAGAGTGGGGCTACATAACTTGTTGAAATGGAGAAGACAGACCTAATTTGACAAAATCAAGGGGCTCACATATTTTCCAAGGAATTTAGGGATTCAATTCTAGATTTCACTATCACTTATGACAATAACCTCTTAATCCATAATTGAACTGCTTAGTGTTATATACATGCCACTATTTGATCTTATCACATAATAACCACTGGATGCTGAGGATAGAAAATTACAGCCCATTAATATATTCAGCAAAGTCATCATTCAGACCCATTGCTCTTACTTTTTGTTTTGCCGGTATTTCAGGAGGAGAGAAATTAAGAAAAGGGTCATAGTTGAAAAACATTATATTTAGAGTCAGAAGGTACAAATTCATATCTTGATTCAGTTTATTCTAGGTTTGCAACCTTGAACAAGATTCCAAACTTCAGTTCTTTTACTATAAAGTGCAACAATAGGTAGAGTATTGTACAAATCATTTGATATTAGGCATATGTAAACTAGCAAAAGACAAATAATACAGAGAATCATTTTTATTAAAAAATCTGTTAATTACCTATTGCTATTCTAAAATTTAGCACTGAGAAACCATAAAGATGGATAGTCTCTCATTTTGTAGGGGTCAGGATTCAGGGAGTGCCTTAGCTGGGTGGCTCTGGCACAGGGCTTCTTACGGAGGCTGCAACCAAAGTGCTGGCTAGCGTTACAGTCATCAAACTCAACTAGGGAGTATTTGCTTCCAAGCTCGTTCATGTGGGGGTTGGCAGCAAACCCGCTTCCGTGCTCACTCACACAGCTATTCGCAAGCCTCAGAAGACATGTTTACAAGTTCATTCACATGAGCCTCCTCGAGGCTGCCTTACTATTCGGCAATTGGCTTCTCCCAGAGTGAGGAATCCCAGAGAAAACATGAAAGAATATCCAAGAGAAAATCCACAACTTTTTTATAATCTAATTCCAGAAATGACATCCCATCACCTTGGTTGTATACCATTTGTTAGAGGCAAATCATTAATTTTGGCCCACGTTCAAGAGTATATCCCACAAGGATGTGAATACCAGGAGGGAGACCACTGGGGCCCATTTTAGAGGATACGTACCACAAAAACCATTCAGTAACTGTACAGATGTGACTGAGCTTCCCACTCAGTTCCATCAAGCAGTAAAATGAAAGCAAAAACAAATATAGCTATTTAGGTTCTTTCTATTATTTTTACTGGGTTTGGGACATATAATTAACAAATTCATTCAATTGTTTCATCTATACATACTGTGTGTTAAGAAATAAAAAGTTTGAAAGCTCACATATAATTTTTTTTCCAGTTTTGGTAATGCAGACAGCTAGCTGTCTATTTATAAGCTACTTTCCAAAGTCTAAGGGTCAATTATCCATTTCACAGTGTTCATGAGTAAGCCTGTCAATTCGATACTAAATTTTTCTTTAAATTTTCAGTTTTTTTCACTTCCTGCTTTCCCTGGCCAACTAATTTTACCTGCAATTTGTATTTGAAAGTGGCAAAGTAAGTGATTTAAATTCTGAGCTTGTCCTCTCTGTCAAGTTACCCACAGAAGCTCTCTTTTCATTTCCAACCTTAGATTAGCAACCAGGAAAAATTTACACTCTCCATGTGCCTACTGTGTCCCAACACCAAATATCTGGATTAAAATTAGAGTTTAAATCACAGTGTACTAAGAGTTGAGATAGGTATAAACAATCACCAAGAACAAAATCAAATGGAAATGCTAGATATGAAAAATATGTCACAGGAATAAAAAAATCACTCAGATTTCAAAGAAGACTGGAAATATCAGAATAAAGAGTCAGTGAATATTCATTTATTTTAACATAAATTACACAAAGTTATAAAGAATGGGGCAAAATATATCACATTTGGTTGCAAGAAGTCAATACCTAAAGGCCTAAACATACATATAGTCCCTGAAGAAGAGGAGAACACAGAACAAAGCAGAAGAAATATTTGAAGAGAATGGCTGAAATTTTTCCAAAATTGTCAAATAAGTAAATAAAACCACAGACCAAAAATGGCATGAATCCCAAGCAAAATAAATATGGCTAAAAATAAAAGCATACTTAGCCACATCTTCACCAAAATGCTGAAAATCAAAGGTAAAGAAAAAAAACTCAAAGCTAAAGTGGAAAAAAGACATACTATGTACAGGGTGACAACAATAAGAATGATGGCTGACTTCTTATTGGAAGAAATTGAAGCCAAAAGTCAATGAAACAACAACTTTAAAGAGCCGAAACAAAATAATAACTGACCAAATAAAATTCCACACTAACAAAAACTGCCTTTCAAAATGAAGGCAAATAAATAATTTTTGAGAGAGACAAAAACTGAGATAATACATCTCTAGAAAGCCCATAGTACACAAAGTAATAGAATTTATTCAGGCTAAAGGGAAAAGATACCAGATGAAAGCCTTGATCTGCAGGGAGAAAAAAAAAAAAGCCACCTCCTATGTCTCTGCTTTGATCAGTTCACATTTTTATATGTGTGTGTACATATATATATATATATATATATATATATATGTACACACACACACACATATATATATACACATATTTGATGTGATGTTTTTCAAATGCAACCAGCTAGAAGACATAAAAACAGCTTATTAGGCAAATATTCTATATTTATCTTCACACTTTACAGTCAATATATAATTTGTGAGTCTCAGCATTCCATGGTCTCTGTCGGAACTCACAGTGTATTGAACATATCAACTCCATTCTCTACAGAGTGACCTTCCCACACGCGCCCGCTGCCTCTCTCCGCCTGCCTCCTTGTCAGCTACACCTCCAGGGCTGCGTGCTCTCCCCGGTACTCCGAAAGCGTCAGGAAAGGCCGGACCGAAAGAGATTCATGCTACCAAGTCATGAAAGGACTGATATTGCCACCAAGGGGCACATCCCTGACCTGGGAAAATGGAAATTTCAGAGGTATAAAGTCGTCTTTCTCAAAATAGAAACTCTTAAAGCACTTTGCCCTTGAAGCTGCTATGTGGTGGTTTCAACAATGAGGTAAAAAAAAAAAAAAAGAAAGAAAAAAGAAAATTGAACAGTTTTATTATTTGTTTTTGCTTTTTTTTCTTCCTGTTGCCTTAATGATGTCTTTGACATCCAATTTTCCAGTTTGGCTCTCGGATCCTGTTTATTCTGTAGGTTAAAAGGTTAAAGTTAGTAAAATAAAATCAGGCCATTGAAATTTATTTGTGGAAAATTTCTAGGGTTTAGATGGATGAATTCTATAACCATGTTATTGTTTGTATTAAATTTTGAGCAGTATTCTGAAATTTCAACTTGGTATCAAAATTCCCTTTTAAAAAATATCTTTTTGTAGTCTGTCACACCCAGAATTTCTTAAGGCATGCCCAGAATTGTTTAAGCAACATTCTCAAAGGAGTCCAAATAACCTAGTCTGAATACATGAATATGTTGTATTCATCAAAGTCCTAATGCAGATAGCTAAATATCTGTCAATTTCTTTAACTTGGGAATTATAAGAAAAGCAAATCAATTATTTCGAATAACCAAAATTACGTGTTGTAATGAGAAGTGTGCACTTTGCTGGAGAGTTAACACACACAAGCATATGGATCTGTGTGAGATTGTGTTAAAATTCTCCAAGTCTTCTTAACCCTCTATAAAAGGATGAGGTATCCATATAGTCTGCCATGTGAGTTGCTATGCTTCAAAGTAGGTGGAGGGTACTTTCTTATTCCATTTTCAGGACTTGCCATACCACTTTCTTTGGGGGGTGAGAAAGGGGAGGGAATGGTGGGCAGCCATGATGTATGCCATATCCAAATAGAAGCCATAAATGAGCTTGCACTTTTGGGGCGTCTCTTGTATTTCTGCCCTAGGCCATGAGAACAATATAGTCCAGATAGAAACTACTGCTATACTGGGTTCAAGAAAAAGAAAATAGATAGAATAGAGATGATCACAACCAAAAAGAATTGCAGTCAACCTGCAGACTTGTCAACAACAACAAATACATATATTTGCCACCACAGGGCACAATTTTAAGCCCCTGAAATTTAGAGGTTATGTATTAGCATAACTAAGCTGTCTAATATTGTGTATGTATGTGCATGTACATGAATACTTTCTCATGTAAAGTCCATTAATACTGATAGAATTCTTATTATATCAAGATTAAATTAATTTACCTTTAAATATCATGAAACAAATACTCAATAGCACTTTCTATAACTTAAGCCTATTTTCTCTCTCTCTTTTTAAAACCAAAATGAGATATCACCTACACCTTCCAAAATGTCCATCATCAGTAAATCAACAAACAACAAGTGCTGGTGAGGTTGTGGGGAAAAGGGACGGAACCCTAGTGCACTGTTGGCGGGAATGCAGACTTGTGCAGCCACTGTGGAAGACAGTATGGAGTTTCCTCAGACAACTAAAAATGGAACTGCCTTTTGACCCAGTGATTCCACTGCTTGGATTATACCCTAAGAATCCTAAAACACCAATCAGTAAGAATATATTCACCCCTATGTTCAAAGCAGCATTAGTTACAATAGCCAAGATCCTGAAACAGCCTGAAACAAGTTTCTAACAGTAGATGAGTGGATAAAAGAACTGTGGTACATTTACACAATGGAGTACTATGCAGTAGGAAGAAGGACTCCTCCCTTTCGCGACAGCATGGATGGAACTGGACAGTATTATGCTAAGTGAAATAAGCCAGGTGGTGAAAGACAAATACCATATGATCTCACCTATAACAGGAACCTAATGAACACAACAAACAAAGAGCAAAATAGACCAGGAGGCATGGACACATGGAATAGACTGACAGCTGTCAGAAGGGAGGGGGAAGGGGGACTGGATGAAAGGAGGTGAAGGGATTAGCTAAAGAACATATATCCAAAACCGATAGACACAGACAACAGTGTGGTAACAACCAGAGGAAAAGGGGGTAGGGACTGGGTGGAGGGAGGCCAAGGAAGGGGGAAATGGAGACATCTGTAATAGTGTCTTCATTGTAAATATTTAGGAAGTCCCCTATGCTTGTAATAAACTTCCAGACTGTAAAATTCCAAAATCTGTTGCTCAGAGTATCTCTTTATTTGTGTGTTTCTCTAACTTTCCTTTCTTTTTCTGTTCTGAATGCTCTATAAAGTAGTTCACTCTAATGGGAGAGGTTTTATACTACTCTGGTTTTTTTAGGGCTAATTTTCTTGGTTAAGTCTGATAGAAAAACTGCCCCTCTCCCAAACTTTGTGGAGTCATTTCAGCTAAAGATATTCTCTGTCTCATGTTAATGAACAGCCCCCCCCACTCCTTTACCCTTACCCAGATAGAGGAAACCAGGAATGTATTGGTTAATTATTTCACTCACTGAATTGGGTCGTTATATATAGAGTTCTGATGGCTAAATTCTTAGAATTCCACCAATGTTCTTAGCATTTGGGCTGCAATTTGTTTATCACATTGACTACCTCTAAACCCAAATGATTTCAAAACTTGTAAAAGGGCTGTTGGCAATATAGCTTTAAACTTGCTCTCCAAACCAAATGTCTCTAAGTTTAATTATCACCCGATTTAAATAAAATGACTCTTTAAAAGATGCAATTGGCTCAAAAATGACTTCTTCCAGTTACAACTGGTCTTAATGAGGATAAATGTTTATACCCTAAATACATGTCTCATTCAATATCTTCAATACACTAGCCTCCCTTTAGGCTGGAAGTTCTGTTAGTTTGTTGCATTACAATTTCTCCATAAAATGTGTTTTTTGAGTCATCAACAACAGCTATATGTATTTCTTACTTCACAACATTCTAGTACAGAAAATCTTAACATTTCTGAGTATTCATGAAAAAAAGCATGGCTTCTGCTCTTGTCTTGTGACATGAAAGACTCTTGAAATCATGTCTCGCCAGCTTCTTATTAATACTGCTCATTCTTGTTTGGGAAATAAATTATTTTATTTCTTCCTGCTTAATATTACTTGAGTTGTGGAGTAGACTTTTTCTCCAGTCACTATGTCACTTACTGTCCCCTGGTGCCATATTTTGAACTAGTTAGCTTCAGATTAACTTCTACCTGGAAAACAGATGGAAAAATATTCAGTATTCCAGTTGGGAATACCACTGCCCTCATTTTTTTTGATTAATGTCTATCCCTCTGATTTAGATGCGTGGTTCTTCCTCCACTTCAGCCTGAGATATGTGATGCCCTGATGTCTCATGGTTCTTCATACAGAGGCTTCTACACTACAGCAACATAACCAGACCCATAATCAGTCTGATAGAATTGATGGGAACTACACACCCCAAGAATCAGATCCGTTCAGTGCAAGTGTTTATAAGTATATGAATCAGGTAAATCTTCTGCATCATCTAGCTTTCATTTTCTCTTATATTTCTCAGCACTCTTTTCAGGCAAAGACTATTTAGGAGCTTAAAAAAAAAGGAAAGGAAGAAGAGAAAAGAAAAGAAAAAAGGAAAAAAAGAGAAAAAAGAAAAAAGAAGAGAAAAGAAAGCCACATGTATTAAAGAGTATTTCATTTAATGTCTCAAAAAGTGTTTATGAAAAGAAAAACAACAAAGTTTCAGCATTGGAATATACTCATATTTACCTAGTAGAAAGACTATTTGACAAAACATGTCGTAAATCAGCCTAATTGTGAATTGCTGAGTTGTGTGCACTGGAGCCTCAAGTATCTGGCAGAGTGGTTTCTTATTTAAAATTCCTAACATCATACTCCAGTGCTTTGAGTTTGGCTGAACATGAGAAATCTCCTTCAGATGAATTAATTAGAATATTGGTTCTATGGGAAAAATAATCCCTCCAAATCTCTTTATGAGGAAATTAGTATCTTGGATATAATTTCAATTCCCGAAAGGGAACAACATCTCTTGATAAAAGAAATAAACTGCTTCCCCATTTTTGTTAAAACTAGTTCAATATTCTGCTTTAAGTGTTATGTCAAGCACTACTGTGAAAAGAATTTTCATCGTCATGGATAATCTATGAGTCAATGTGTTGAGACAGTAAATAGGGAAGTTCATGGTTTTTTAAATATACATTTCACTTATTTGCAGAAAAAAAGGCTTATTTCTGAAAAGTAGAAAAATAAGTTTTTAAAAATTTTCAAGCTTATTAAAATATAAGTTGTCCCATAGAGAACCATACTGTTGAGAAATTCCCATATTGTATATATTTGTTCATCAACAATTATAATGTTACACCATATATCATGAAGTTCTTTCTTTTTTCTGTTGGTTCCATCTACAGATACCTCTGTTCACAAGGTGGTGGTCAGCAACATTTCCACAAGTACAGCTCGGCTTACATTTTCTATCTTTTCACCAGCCTTACCTGAAATTTGACCCGATGTAGGGGGGGGAATGTTTGCAGTTTGTGCTCACTATGTATTAAGTCTATGATAAACCATCACATTCTTTATTACAAAGACAATTGTACTTTTTCTCTGTCATTTAGAGAAGTAGAGTTTTTCAAATAACAAGTAAATACTTCACTTCAAGATGTTGAATAAAAACATACATAAAGAATTCTGGCTGGTTAACTTTAGTGTGCAAAACAAAGCCCAATCTAAGAATATTCTTTGGTTTTATGTCCACAGCATTTTTATTTGATTGTAAATTGGACATATTTTCATTCACCCCAGAATTTTGCTGTTTGGTGTTTTTTTGTTTGTTTGTTTGTTTGTTTTTTAATTTTGCCCTTAAGAGAGAATCTCAAAAAGTTGTGATTAGCATTTGGTACCAGTTTAACTCTCCGCATTCTGGGGACAGTTGTATCATTTCCAGTCAATGATGCACCTCCCCCCTTTCTACTCATAATATTTTCCATGAATAACTATGATGAGAAAGGTTAACTTTTCTTTTTTAAAATATATAAATCAATCTTATCGAGCTATAATTTATACAGAGAAAAATATAATGACATGATGTCAAATCTTTAATGAATTTTGACAAATATAACTATAATCAAAATATCAAACATTTCTATCATCTCTCAAAGTTTTCTTGAACTGCTTTAGTCAACATTCTCCATACTCCTTACCCTAAACAATAACTGATCTTCTTTCTGTAAATAAGGATTCACACAGTATGTGCTCTGTTGTATATGACTTCTTTTACTTAGCATAATGTCTGTGAGATACCTCCATGTTGTTGAATACATCAGTAGCCCATTCCTTTTTATTGCCTAATAACATTATATTGTTTAAACGTGTAATTTGATTACCTAGTCATCTGTTGAACATTTGAGTTGTTTTTAGTTTGGGACTATTATGAATATGCTAGTATTTCTGTGGATATACAAGTATATTTTCATTTTTCTTGGATATATATTTTATTAAATTTATCTCAAAGTATTTTGTGGGGTTTTTTTCATCCTCACCCAAGGACATGCTTATTGATTCTAGAGAGAGGGGAAAGGAGGGAGAGAGAGGGGAAGAGAAATATCTATGTGAGAGAGAAACATTTATTGGTTGCTTGTCACATGCGCCCCCACCAGGGATGAACTGCAACCTAGGCGTGCACCCTGACCAGGAATCAAACCCACGACCTTTTGGTTTATTGGATAATTCTCCAACTCCAACAAACCGAGTCACACTGTCCAGAGCTGAATATTTTATGTTCTCATGCTATTGTAGATGGTATTATTTTTCCAATTGTTCATTAGTAGCATACATAAATCTAATTGATTTTTATATGACTTTCTGTCCTGTGATCTTTATAAATTCACTTATTTTAGAGGCTTTTTGGTTCATTTCTCAGGGCTTTCTATGTAAAGAATTATGTCATCTGTGAAGAGGGACAATTTATTTCTTCTTTACAAATCTGCATGGCTGTTTTCTTTTTTCTTCTATCATTGCACTGGCTAGGACATTCATTACAATGTTTAGTAGGAATTTTAAAATTGGACATCTTTGTCTTAGTCTCAGTGTTAGGGAGAAAACATTCAATGTTTTGCCATTAAGTATGATGTCAACTATAGATTTTTGTGGATGTTATTAATTTGGTTGACAAAGTTTCTTTTTATTTGCTGGGTGGTGAATGTTCAATTTCATCAAGTGCTTTTCCTATACTTATTAAGATGATCCTATAGATTTTATAAAGTTTTAGAAAACATTTAATATGGTTGATTATATTCATATTGTAAATGTACATGACATCAGAACCTTGCTGGAAAAAAAGTAACAGTCATGATGTTTTATGCTTTTTTATATATTACTTGACTCATCTTAGTAATAGTCTGTTAATTGTCTTTGTATCTATGTGATAGATGGGTTACAGCAACATTCTTACAACCATGAAGTACAAGAGTATTTTAGAAGATAATGATCCTGATGTCATTAGCTTCTAAACCAAGGCCAGCAAATGTTTATCTTTGGGCTGTTTTGTGAAATAAATAAATAAATAAATAAATAAATAAATAAATAAATGTTGGCTGTTTAAGTGAGAATGGTTGGGGATCCTGCTATGTGGAGTGGAAATCCTCCCTGACTGATTCAAATGCCATGTGAAGAGCGCTTTATTTTAGAACTTCTCAAGAACAAAGGGTAATCTCACTTCACTGTTGTTTCTTATTTTTATTCCTGTTTTAATGGCAAGCGCTGTCATACAAATTCCATTTCCAAGGGAGGACATCAGGATGCAGCCTGGCAATTCCAAAAAGAAGTATTCATTAATATTCAGGGATGTAAAGTTGAAATCTTGTTGATTTTATGTCCCATTTAAAAATGTATGGAAAAGGGAGGCATTTGAAAACTAAAAATAAAAATCATGGCTGGTATCTGGAGACTTCTGGGAAGGGCATTACTAACAGGTAATGACTTTAAAGCTACTTTCAATTCCTGAGAATTTTCTTGCTCAGAAACAAGTATAAATATAACATTTGTTGGCTTTTTGCTATACAATGCATTTAAAAAAAACCTTTAAAGGACAATAAATTGTGCTATTAAATTCCAGGATGAAGAAACAGCTCTTGAAAATAACTAAGGCTATAGTTTTTTGGGGCAAGAGTTTTGTCAAGTTGGAATGCTCAGGCATGAATACAAATACAGAAACAAGAATGAATTTGAGACACGTTTAAAGGACCAAGCCAAGTTTGACTGAAACATTAGAAATATGACAAAAAATGACACATGCAGACTTGGAAAGAATGTTTAACAGGAAGAAATACATCTTCACTTAGGCCTAAACTTTAAAAAAAAAAAAAAAAGAAGGATGCATTTACTGGCATTTTTGAAGATCCAGTCATGTAGCAAACCTGTTTAAACTGATAAAACAGAACCCAGGGTTTTGTACACAATCAGACCAGGAGATAAGTGCTTCCTCCAATTAACTGGCAAAACCTGCTTCAATACTGATTAGGTCTCCTACACAGAGAGAAATGAAGGAAGTCAAAGGAGTCCTGGTGACCAAATACTAGAAAATGAAAATGAAATTGAGGTAGGAAATTTAGAGAGGTCTTTTGTAACTCACGGAACTACAGTTCAGTTACATTTTCAGTAAGTACTTTGTCTCTAGCCAATATTCCACTCTTTAAAATAAAAACAAAGAGTTTTAACGGTTACTTTAACTTACATAACAACATTTTACATTTTAAAAAGTATCTTCAGAGACATTATCTCATTTGACATTCATAATCACCAATAAGGTAAAAAGCATAATTACAATTGGACAGATGAGGAAGCCCATGTCAGGGAAGAAAATAAAATTATGAAATTACTGTTCTTATGCTGTGATGATAATCACCAAACCAACAAGACTGCCATTTACCGACCATCTGTGAGATGGCAGGAATTATGCTAAGAGCCTTAGATATCATATCTCATTCAATCCTGATCGGAATTTTGTAGGGTACATATTATCGGTCCCACATCACATATCCAAAATCACATAGCTCCTAAGTTACAGACTCAGAGTTCAAATCCATGTGTTTCTAAATGTAAATCTTTTGCATTAAAAAGGAAAAAAATCGCTTAATATTACTTCAGTAAAGTAATGACTTCTTTATGCCACTACTTTAAAGCTGTATATTTATGCATCTTGCAAATACTTATTTACATATGTTATACATACATACTCATGTAATACATTATAATACTTGAATACATCTTTATTTTTAAAAAGTCCATTTAATGCCTTTAATAGTTTCTATTTAATCTATTTTAATGGAGTTAAAAGTAGATGAATAAATTGAGTTTTTTTTACTTTTATCATGCAAGGCTATTTGTCATTTGTTACATAAACTTATGCAAAGAAGTTTATAAATACAAAGACATGCTTAAATGCTACAAGTTCTGAACTTCACACCAGGGAACCCAAATAAACAAGTTCTATTATGTTCTAAAAAGTCTGATAAATAATAAACACTTTGATGAATAAAAAGAACTCTAAAAAGAAGCACAACTTGATTATGACCATTACTGTCAATGTAGCTTTTCAAATTTAAGCATTTATGAAATGCCTATCACATTAAACATTGTGCTACAAAGATAAATAAGTCATAACCTTTGTCCTTAAAGAGCTAAGGGTCAAGTGTGTGAGATATGCATAAATGAACAGTTTCAAGTCAGGGAGATGAATACAGTGATACATGTGTCAGAGTGCTTCAGATCTTGGAGGAAAGTAACAAAACAATCGAGTAGAATAAAAAAAGCCTCACTGCAGATAATGCCTGAAGCAAACATTTACAGGACCGGCAGAAGCGAGCCAACAAGGGAGAGGGAACATAGCTTTATAGAAAGGAGCCCAACCTGGAAAACTTTCCCACCCTTTTCCCACAGCACTAAGCTTATGCCAGCACTGAAGAAGCAGAACAAACCATGACTCCTTAGCAAGGCGGTTTAGTCCAGAGAATAGTTCTACTTCCAATGGGCTTCTTTTCCCATTTATATTCCACTTAAATTGAGCCTGCTTTCTTTCTACGTGATTTACTCTGTCTTGAATGCTCATGCCCTCAGTCCACAGACTTATTAGAAGGTTATTACTCAGGTGTTTTCATTAATTATACTGAAGACAGAAAGTTATTTGCAGAGAAAGATAAAAAGCAAATAAAAGAAAAAAATGCTGTACAGAATACTTGAAAATACAAATATTAAACATTTTTTTCAAGTCCCTGAGACTTTCTTGTAGGCATTTTAGTAATAAAAACCTGACTTCAAGGTGTCATCATGGATGAACTGAATTTTAATACCTCAATTTTAGTTGAAATTTTAACCCCTCAAAATCATATGTGAAGATTTGCTTATCTCTGCTTAGTAAATTGATAAAAAATATGTATTAAACACCAGAAAGGAAAGTCTTTTGAATTATTTAGCTCCCGAATGAGAGTATCTCAGATCTAAAATGTATCATTCTCATGTAGCAACAGTACCTGGGCTCTTGGTTGTCTGTTAAAAATCTCATGATAATCTCCTTTATTTGAAACAAACACTCTACCTTTTAAAATCTCTATGTAGCTAATATCATAAAAAGTTGAAGCAATTTTTGCTATATCTAAGCAATGACTCTCTTCATCTTTATTATTTCTGCTGAATGAGAAAATTCATAGCATGACCAGCCTTATAATTAAACTTGGCTATGAGGAAGAAGATACTTCCTGGCTATAGTGACCTTGTATTCCTAAATCCTGATCGCAAATATACTTTCTTATAGCACCTATAGGTAAATTAATATATGTCCATTCCTAAGTCTTGATTTGGGATTCTGACATTTCAGATTTCCATAATGAGAAAGAGAGCAGACTGTGAAATGGGACTGCCTGGGTCCTGATCTCAGCTCCACTAGTTATGATGTAATCTTAGGCAACCACTGTTCTAGCCTTTCTACTTTCTCTTTCTATGAGTTTGAAGATTCCACATATAAGTGATACCATGCAGTGTTTTTCTTTCTCTGTATGGTTTATTTCACTTAGCATAATGCCCCAAGTTTCATCCACGCTGTTACAAATGGCAGCATGTCTTTCTTCTCATGACCAAATAACATTTCTCTGTGTATATTATATAGACCACACTTTCTTTATCCATTCACCCACTGATGGACACTTAAGTTGTTTCTAAATCTTGGCCATTGTTAATAATGCTGCAATGATCATCAAAGCGCAGATACCTCTTCAATATCCTATTCTCACTTCCTTTGGATAAATACCCAGAAATGGAATTGCTTGATCATATGGTGGTTCTATTTTTAATCTTTTAGGAAACCTCCATACTGTTTTCCATAATGACTGCATCAATTTACATTCCAACTAACATTGGGCAATTGATTCCTTTTTTGCACATCCTCACCAACGCTTGTTAACTATTGTTAATCTTACTAATTTAATCCATTTACTTTCCTCTCTCCCACTGCCCAAGAGAATTAACCCCATAGCAGTGGAAAATACATATTAGCATGGTATTTTAGAATCTACAGTGTGCTGTCACATCCATTAATTCTTTCATCTTACCTTGAGGTAGGTACCATTACTACCAAACTGATTTTACTCTTGAGAGAAGTGAGGTTCAGAGGTTAAGTGACTTGCCCAAGGGCAAACAGCTATAACAACTAAAACCAAGTTAACTGATTCAAGATAATGATATAATTAAAATACAATAGTTAAGATCTAGGTGCATTCTATATACAGGATGCAGGTCTTTACCTCTATTAACAACTTTATTCTTCATTAAAACAAAAACCCTTTGAGGTTTTTGCTACTATTATGCCCATATTTTCATATAAATTATAAAGTAAATTGTCAAAGGTCACAGAGCTATTAGCTAGCAGAAACAGTTTAAAGGCGGACAGTGCCAGTTCAGAGTCAGGGTTCTTTACTGCCTGTCATGCATCTCTTCTGCCTCCATCTGTCTCAATTGCATAATATGAGTTTAAAAAGATGAACAAAACAAGGACAAGCCCACCAAATACTGATTTTTTATACTTTGCTGACAAACCCACAATGTCATCCGCTATCTTAGCAAATGGATCAAGTGTAGTCTATTAGGAAATTCAGACACTTGTTAAGTAGGAGAAAATAACTTTAGTAAACACATTCCTATTAGTGCCTTTGTCTTACTCCTTATTTTTTTCCCTTTAATCCACCAATTTCTTGACTTGGTATGATAATCACACCCTTCTAAGCCCTAAATTGCAACTATGCTCAGTTATACTACCCCCTCTTTCCCTAATTTTTGCTTAAATCATGTATCAACTCAACATAATTTGTCATCTGATTTTATGCTGTAGGTTTGTTCTCATATTTCATAAAGTGAGTAAATCCTTGAGTTTATATACCTCCTATGATCAGTTATAGTAGGTGTTCAAAATCTATTTGACTAATGAAATAACATAATCATAGATACTTTCATTTCAATGAGAAACCCAAAGATCCTTTAAGTATCAAAACAGCACTTTCATGAAATAATCTTTCCTGACTTAAAAATGAAAACAATTCAGTTGTCTCCAAATGGAGAAGATCTTACAAAATCAGAGTTAAGAATGAAAGCAATCTGAGTCTACTCTCTTGATGTGTCTTGACCTTACAACTAAAGATGAATGGGGAAATGTCATAACAAAATTGGATTATCTGCCACTATTTTGAATAAAAAGACTAAAATCAAATATTGGGACTGATTTTGTTAAGTCACCCAAAGGTAAATTATTTTGATCATTTAGGTCTCAGCTGTGTGGTATGCCTTGTATATGACTAAAACACCATTTCCAATGGAATTATTTTTCCATTATTTGCTAATTCATCTTTGAATGTTAGTAAATAAGAGAATAAAAGTGAAACATTATAGGACTGAGGGTGGAGAGACATTGTTTTGTATTTTCTGTTTATGGATCACTATCAGGTTTGGCATTCATTTTGAAAATTCCTACTTTGAACAATGAAATGTATTCAGAAATGCATACCTTTTAAGTGGCATAATACTATAGAAACACATAATGTAAATCTATTACAGGTAATCTTACAATTTCAACTAAGCTTCTGATTCTTATTTGTTTTTCCGATCTGTTTCTCCTTTTTAATTATCTGTTTCAAAGATTTTCCTTTTTGTGTTTGTCTTTCCTCGAGTTCCCTGGAGGCCTCATACTTACAGCTTGCAGTACCTCTGTACCAAATTGCAAACCAAGAATATTTTGCTTGGTTTCAGGTTTTTGTAAAAATCTGAAACTTGGAACATGATTTATCAAAAGTTTTCTTGAGGTAGACAAACCTTTCAGCAAGTTTTGTGCAAATCTGGGATGAATTCAAAGTCAGCCTGAGCCAATTAATTTTTTGGCAGGGAAAATTGTAACATATGATGGCTGTGTCTGTTCTAGATGGCTTTATATAAAAATGGGTGACTTTGTATGGATCAGGCTTTGAATATGTTGGCGCTTTCCACCTACGGGCACAAAATGTGATTCAGGGCTTGTATATTTCTGTCCTCTCAGATTCCTTGCAGGCAATTTTGTCTCCTGCCATTTTATTTCCTAGGCAGAACATTTTTTTGTTCAGTACTGAACATTTTCCCCAGCTTGTGTTAATATTGGATCTAACTTTCAAAAAGAGTGAGGATCAATGATATGAACAAGGACAGGTCACAAAAGGGAGTAAGTCTCAAACTACAAGTGCTATGAGGGCAGGGATTTCTGTTGTACTTACAGCCCCTCAAACAGTGCTTAGTAGGTAGCAGGTGTTCTATGACTGTTTATTGAATGAATAAATACGGACCTTTGCCTCCAAAGAAACACCAAGGCAAGAATGACGGGGAAAAGAGATTTTCCGCAAACCCCTTAGGCTTCCTATTACTAAAAGTGTTTATACTTTGTCCTTCATATATTCAGTTTAACCCAAAGAAGTCTATGCCTTAGTTAACAAATGTCTCTGCTGAAATACAATAGTAGTGGCGTTGGTGGGCACATAATAGCAGAAGCAGCTCTTGTAATAATTATAAGTTTCTCATTGTGGAAAATAATTACAAACACTGTTAATTTTTTCTTTTGTCTCCCTTACAATACTAAAAGACTAAAGAAATTTATATGTTACATATGAGGCATTTAAGTTCAGGGAGCAGAGATGACTGTCCAAAGTCATACAACTGATTATGGAATAGCAAGTACATGGTTAGATCACTTGGCTTTAGGTCAAGTGTTATTTTCATTTTACCATGTGTGAAAAATTTCCTTCCTTCATGCCTTTCCCTGCATACAAAATTTACAACAAAATATTTGGGTTTATTTTAACCTGTTATTAGAGTGGATCTTTGAGATCCTGAAAAGGACTATACCACAGACATATGAACTCACCAAAAAAAGAAAAAGTCACTTTCCTTTACAAAATTTGTATTGCTTTTCTTTCTTGTAAATGTGTGCCTTCTCCTCAGAATATTCAGGTATCTTATACTCGTTCAAGCACCATGAATAAGACCATGTGTTCATACAGTCTCTCTTTACCCTTGGCTTTGATTTTTCTCAAAATTAGAGGCACCAGTATTCTCAGATTCACCCTATCTTTCTAGGGCTCATACGCATGCACTTTCAAAGGTCCAGAATTTAAACAATAACTCTTGAAATCAATGCAAGTAAGGATCCCAGGTCTTTACTCTGCAGCAGTGAGACATTGTCTTTGGTCTCTTATCAGTCTCTCTCCTTAAATGGTATTCTTACTTCATAGTTAACTCATTTTGTTTTGTAAGTCCTTGATCCAAGTGTGTCAAGACAATGGAATTTGACTATCACTGTATAGACCATATATCTAATGTTACTCAATAATTAATGATACACACCTCTTTTAGCACCGAGCTTAGGCCTCAGAAATAGAACACAGGAGGAAAATTAAGACTGGTAACTGGAAAATCAGGAAAAAAACAGAGGAGTCAATTACTTGGAACCATCAAATTAACTAAAGAATTCTCCATAGTACCCATTATTTCCTCTTTAATATTCAAAACAGTCAGACATTACTGAACCCCACACACTATCCCAAATTACCAGCAGTACTACCTATATCCCAATTATTCACCGTGATTTTATAAAGCAAAAACTTAGACCATGTATTTTTCTCAGGCCCTGAAGCTATATATTTATTCATTAAAGTATTAATAATCATCAAACATGTGCTTATACAATATTTACAAGTTGTATTCTAATTGCTGAGATCCAACTGTGAACAAGACAACTCAGAGATCCTACACTGTGGAACATAGCTTTGAAAAAAATTTTTTAAATCATTTTTATTTTCAATTATAGCTGACATACATTATTATTAGTTTCAGGTGTACACCCCAGTGATTAGACATTACATAACTTAGTAAGTGATTATCTTGATAAATCTTGCACCCATCAGACACCATACATTGTTATTAGACTATTATTGACTATGTTCCCTATGCCATACTTTACCTCCCCATGGCTGTTTTGTAACAACCAGTTTGTACCTCTAATCCCTTCACCTTTTTCATCCATCCCTCAACCCCTATCCCAATTGGCAACCATCAACACATTCTCTGTACCTATGATTCTCTTTCTGTTCTACTGTTTGTTTATTTTGCTTTTTAGATTCAGTTGTTCATAGATATGTATTTATTGCCATTTTATTGTTTATATTTTTCATCCACTTTTTAGAGAAGACCCTTAACATTTCATATAATGCTGGTTTGGTGGTAATGAACTCCTTTAGTTTCTATTTTATTTTATTTTATTTTATTTTATTTTATTTTATTTTATTTTGTTTTTTCTTGTCTGAGAAGCTCTTCATCTGTCCTACAGTCCTTCTGAAGGATAGCTTTTCTGGGTGGAGTAATCTTGGTCCTTGCTTTTCATCACTTTGAGTATTTCTTGCCAATCCCTTCTAACCTGCAAAGTTTCTTTTGAGAAATCAGCTGACAGTGTTAGGGGGACACCCTTGCAGGTATCTAACTGCTTTTCTCTTGCTGCTTTTAAGATTCTCTTTGTCTTTAACCTTTGGTGTTTTAATTATGATGTGTCTTGGTGTGGACCTCTTTGGGTTCATCTTCTTTGGTACCTTCTGTACTTCCTGGACTTGTATGCCTATTTTCTTCACCAAGTTAGGGCAGTTTTCTTTCATTATTTTTACAAATAGATTTTCAGTTGTTTGCTCTCTCTCTTCTCCTTCTAGCAGTCCCAAGATGCGAGTGTTGGTATGCTTGAAGTTGTCCCAGAGGCTCCTTACTTTATCCTCACTTTTTTAAAATGCTTTTTCCTTCTTGCTATTCTGATTGCATGTTTTTTGCTTCCTTATATGTCTCATCACTGATTTAATTCTCAGCTTCTTCCACTCTACTGTTGACTCCTTGTAAATAATTCTTTATTTCAATCAGTGAATCCTTATTTCTGACTGGTACTTTTTTCTGCCATTGAGGTTCTCACTAAGTTCACTGGGAATCCTTATAACAGTGTTTTGAACTCCGCTTCTGATAGACTGCTCGTCTCCATTTTGTTCCATTCTTTTCTGGAGTTTTGTTCTATTCTTTAATTTGGGCCATGTTTCTTTGTCTCCTCATTTTGGCAGCCCCTTGTGTTTGCTTCTATGTATTCGGCTGAGCTGCTACATCTCCCAGGCTTGGTAGAGTAACCTAATGCAGTACGAGTCATGTGGCACAGCTTCCCCTATCACCCAAGCTGGATACTCGGGGTGTGCCTGTTGTGTGTGCGTGTACTTCCACCTCTAGTACTTGAACCTTAATTGCTGTTGGCACATCAATGGGAGGCATTTCCCAGGCCTATCAACTACAAGGACTGGTTGTGACCGCTGACCACCAACCTCTAACCACCATGGAGGATCAGCTATTCAGAGGCCTACTCCACAGAGCAGGACTTTCTTCAGCAGAGCTCCGGTGGCCCTGAGTCCACCCCGTTAGTGTGTCACTTGCAGAGGTGGCTGGGTAGTGGCACTCTAATGTGGTTGCAAGCTGTCCCCTGGCTCTGGAGCCTCTTTGGGAGTTACAGGCCAAAGTCAGGTACTGCGTGTGTTCTGTCTAGATCTTCCTGGCATAAGTTACAGAGCGGTCCGCAGATGGCTGTTACTTGCATTGGGCTTAGAGGTGCCCAGGCGAGGTCAAGCTAGGAACCAAGGCTGGCTGCTGCTGGTGCCGGGGCTGGAACCACTTAATGAGATGTAGAGGGCTCACTGAGGCCAGGTGCTACTTGTTTGAGAGAATTTAGGAAAACCTGAAGCATGAGACAAGAGAAGCCATTTGTATAGAAAAGCCCGTGGAAACAGCTTGGGTGGGGGCCCAGGGAATCACCAGGGCAGGGAGAACAGTGTGAGCCAGGTTAATGAGACTCGGCAATGGTGCCTGCCTTGCCAGCTCTGTGGGGGAGGGCTCGTCAAAGAAACAATGGCCTCTGCCAACACTTCTGTCTGGGAGAAAGCTGCCCTCAGCTCTCACCCTGATGCCAGATAATGCAGTTCCTACTGTGTTTCTTTGGTGCCTTTCAAGCTGCTACCCCTACGCTGGAGCTCAGAGGTAGTGAGTCTGTTGTGAGCGAATGTTTTGCTATATAGGTTTTCCTGTTAGTCAGCCCTTGATTCCCACCCCACCCCCCCACGCCCGCATTTAGATCATCTGACACAGGCCTTAGGGAGCAAAAGCACTGGGTCATCTCTATGGCCACCAGCCCTACAAGTAATGGCAGCACCGAGGAATAACAGTGAATCAGCACGTGACTACATTATTCACTTAGCCTTTATTAATGCAGAATTCATACCAAATCTATAATAACCTAATAACACTAATAATCACTCGGCAGTAACATCATACAAGAGAACTGGGAGATAAGGAACCTGAGACCCAAGAGTCCAGATCAGAACCCAGGCCCAGAAGGCAGCTGGTCAGCATCTTATAAAGCAAAGTCTGCGGCGGCTCCTGAGTCAGCTAAAGCAGGGCCCATCACAGCAGCAGCGTGCCGTTCTCTCCCTCTCAGCTATCTCAACTGTCTGTTCAAAAGCCTTTGCTTTTATATTCTTGTATGATGTAACGTTGCATCAGCCTTTGATTAAGACATGTTGTGTTGTGCCAGCTCGATAACCACATGCCAATTATTTTGTTCCACTGTGCATCCTCTGAGAGGCTGTTGTGACCCTTCAGATAAGTACACATTGTCTATGTCACTCCACTGTGCATGCTCTGAGAGGGTGGTGGCACCCTTCAGATAAGCATATGCAGTCTACCACATTGTACTGTGCATGCTCTAGGGATTACACTATCCCTCTGTGCCATTGCTCCACGATGCACACTCTAAACATGGATTCTTGGTTGACAGGACTGTTGCCATCTTAGCTTAATCCTGCTCTCCACAGAGTCCAAGTCAGTCCATGTGTGGGCCCTTTAAGGGAACTGCCTGGGACTCCAGGAGCTTCCATCTTCCTCAGTCTCAATCCCTACTGGTATTTAGAGCCAGAAGTCCTGGCACTGTAACACTTGGCTGGAGGGCCTGGTGTGAGGCTGGGACCCCTTGCTCCAGAGATAATCCCCTCAATTTTTATCTGCCCCACTTGGGTGTAGGACGAGCCCATTCCACATCTCCACCATTCCTGTCAGTCTCAATGTAGTTTCTTCTTTGGTTCTGCAGTTGTAGGACATCAATTCAGCTCGATTTCTGGTGGTCCTGAATGATGGTAGTTCTGTAGTTCAATTTTGATTTCGATGTGGTTGTGTGAAGAGGTGAGTACGTGTTTACCTACACTGCCGTCTTGACCAGAAGTATTTTTTTTTTATTCTGTATACTCTCTCCCCTCTCCTTCTGAGACTCTAATTTATTATATATTATACTACCTATTATTACTCACATATTTTTAAGGCTCTGTTCTTTTAATGTCAATGCTTTATCTCTCTATTCTTCACTTTGATAGTTTCTCTTAATCCATGTTCAAATGTACTTACTTGTTTCTTATCACCTTCAATGTTCAGTTATTGTATACTGGGGGGGACCCCCCAAAAACCCAGAATTATCTCCTAGAGTATGGGCCCTTTGTAGCACTGGCTTCCCCCACTGGGTCAATGTTCTAGGAACCCATCTGTTTTAGTGTTCCAGTTGGCGTTGTTTTGAGAGGCTGCCTTTGGCTTCAGTGATTTCTTTTTTTTTTTTTAAGACTCTTTCATTGTGTTTGTCCATTTCAAGACGAGTGATTTACAAGAGCATCTGCCCACAGTGCACTGAGTGTTTAGCTGGTTTTGACCAAAAACAGCATGACTCCTGTACCCCACCTTCCCTAGTCGCCTGATCTTGCCCCAAGTAACTTTTGTTTTTTTTTCCCCAGATGAAAAAATCCTCAAGGGGAAACATTTGCCATGTGGATGAGGCGAAACAAAAAATGGCAGAAGCATTAAAAGGTAGCAAAATCAATGAGCTCAAAAACTGTTTTGAGCAGTGGAAAAAATGGCTCAATGGGTTTATTGCGTCAAATGGAAAGTACTTTGAAGGTGGCTGAAGTTTAAACATGTAAGAATAAATATACAAGTTTTTATAAATAAATTCTGTTTTGGGGGGCACTCCTCATATTCAAGCTCTGGAATGTACATTTCATTTATTTTCTAGTTCTCTGCTGAGATTCTACACCGTATCATTAATTACATAGATATCTCCCTTTACAACCTGAAAATATTTATAATTGCTACTTTAAAGTCCTTTTCTGTTAATTGCAACATCTGGGTTATTACAAGATCAATTTATATGAGCTGATTTTTCTTCAGCATAGGTCAAATTTTTTGTTTCTTCACATTCTTTTTTCATGTACTAGATATTGTGGGCAATAAATTATGGAAATGAAATATTACTGTTACTGTGATGAGTGATTGTTTTTCCCCTAAAAACAGATAATTTGGCTGAATTCAACTCCAAATTCTATCCTCTTGCAGAGACCATCATCTAATACTTCTGTATAGTTCTTTTTTTCTTTTCTTTTTTTTTTTTTTGCTGGACCCCGTGCAATTTTCCCCAAACATGCCAACTAGTTTAGCCAGTCGAGCAGCCAAGAAAGGATTTTAATGGATTTTATATACAGGTTTGGGGGCTGAACCACTTTGTGTCTCTTCCTTCCAGGATTTGTCCCTAACTTCTGGCTATTTCTCTAGTCCCAAATTCTGTTCTCTGATGCCTCAAGCCAGTGAGACAATGGCCTTCTGCCTTCAGAGCCTTGGGTAGGTTTGGGCATGTGCTCAAGCAAAGAGCTTCAAAATAGCAGACCTCACCTGTTATATTTCATCCCTCAAGGGTAACATGCTCTGAAATTTTTACCTGCTTCCCCGCTTCAGGCCTTATCTGCCACCTTCAAATTGCTTGGTAGATATAGGAAATCTATGTATATATACATATCCACACATATAATATCTATATAATCTATATAATGTATAATGTCTGTTCAGAAAAAGTCTAGCCATTATTAATATAACAAGAATGGTTTGCATGACATCGATGGAACCTGGCAGCCAAGGAGGGTGGGCTGGAATGCACATGTGTGAACAATGGTAATTTCATTGCACCAGTCAGTGGGGACAATGGACACGACTGAGTGAGCCTGTGTACTGTGTGGCTGTTGAATTCAAAATGACTGAGCGAGTACAGCAATGAATCTGCATCAAACTTTATGTTAAACTAGAACATTCCTGAGCAGAAACTATTCAGATGATTCAGAAGGTTGCAGCTCTGGGCAACTGGTGATTGGCAGATTCATCACAACAACACATGCCAGCTCACGCATCATGCCTAGTGCAGAGTTTTTTCAGTGAAACATTAAATCATCTAGGTGACTCAGCCCCCTTATAGCCCAAATTTGGCACCCTGAAATTTCTGGCTTTTCCTAAAACTAAAATCAGCTTTGCAAGGGAAGAGGTTTCAGACCACCAGTGAGATTCAGTAAGATATGACAGAACAGCTAAAGGCCTTTTGGGGGAACTGTGTGAGGTCCCAAGGTGCCTACTTTGAATGGGACTGAGGCACCATTGTCTTATGTGCAATGTTTCTTATATCTTGTATCTTCTTTAATAAATGTCTCTATTTTTCATATTACATGCCTGGATACCTTCTGGATAGACAACTATATATATATATATATATATATATATATATATATATATATATATACACACACACACACACACATATATATGTATGTATTTACACACATATTTACAGTATATACATATATAGATATAGAAATACATACGCATACATTATTTCTAGATTTTGTAATTGTTATCTGTGAGAAGGCTAGTTAACCAAATTACTCCACCATTATTTAAAGCAGTAATCCCAAAATATACCATCAATGTACTGTCATCTTTTTAAAATCAAAAAATAAGTCCTGTTCAGCTTGGTGTTCCCAGGGCCAAAGATGTTTCCTCTCATATATTAGCAGATCAATAAATGTGTGTGGGATTGAATATTTCATTTTGATGCCCAGGTTCATAGTTATTTGTTCAGATGTATAACAAGTCATTATGAGTAATTACGAAGACATTGTTTGACATAAATGTGATTTTCAAGAAGAAATAACAACAGAAAGAGCACTGTGTTTGAGTCTTAGGAAATTTCACAAAGTAGACAGATTTCGGGTGTCAGAAGTTAGCTAGTAACTTGGGAGGCAATGTTTTATAGCAGGAAGTTTTCCAAAGTGCATCTTCTCAAGCAAAGGGGAAAAGAAATACAGGAGTAAAAGCTCCCTTCTATTAAGATTCTATTATCTGTCAGAGGTAAAGATGTACCGAAATCAGATGAGCCTTCAGAACTACATCCTAAATCTCCTCATTCTATTTATAACAGCACAATAAACGAGAGGCCTACCAAGACTTTGAAGAAAATTCCATGCATACCCTAAGGGTTTTAAATAATAGAACTTTAAGACCAGGTTTACTGATGCTAAAATGATAATGTCAATTTTATTCCAAGTCACAGTCACTTGGAGTTAGAAAACACACCCCACGAACTCAACGGTCCAAGCATGACCACGGTCATTTCCTTTCAGTGGAGTAAGGGCATTTGTTGCTCATGCGTAAAACCCTAACTCCTCACCACAATACACAAAAACAACCCAGTATTCTTATTGGAGAGGGGTTATTTATCAATAATTTCCTAAACATGATACATGGAAAAATAAAACAGTAAATGTTAGGGCCTTCGAGGTAAAATTTTTGTTTTCGATAGGCTGTTGGAAAAAACAATCAGTTTTATCATCAGGAAAGGCCTTCATTCTATTTCTGTGGAGAAAAATAATCACCCACTGCTGCTAAAAATACTTAATTGAAAAGACCCGGACTGTTCTGCATATATTTGTGGCATATCACTTGAACTCTTGACTAAGTGTCATTCTTCTAACATTACCAGAGAATCTGAGCTCATCATGAGAATGGAGGCTCTAAACCAGAGGAATTACTTGATAAATATATTTTTATTTAGAATTTTAAATGTGAGGATTGTTATCTTGGGACACGCCCCAATCATAATTTCTCTATGTGTATTTGTTTAAAAAGTTTCAATGAACTCTTCTATATCTGGCAAATCTAGACTTGTTGCCCCTTTTTAGCAGCATTTTATGGGTAGAAATATTTAAGAACATAGTGTTTAAAGTTGTGATTGTCGACTGTATACATATGCACACATCCTATTGGTTCCATTTCTCAGGAGAACCCTGGCTTATAAAATATTGTAATACCTGCAAACTTCTTGATAGCTCCTTGAATTATAGTCTTCTTTTAATTCAGTTCAACAAATGTATAGATTACCTATGAAACAAATGTTGAAACACTGTTCTAGGCACCTGTGGGGATACAAAGATTAATAACACATAATTCCCTTACCTTAAGGGGCTCATGGCCTAGAGGGAAAGAGAAGAATGAATCCACAACTTTCTTTAATGCAAGAAAGACTGTGGTAATATTTTAACCAAGATTTAAAGTAAAAGAGCATAAAATGACAGAAGTGAGAATAATTAATTTCAACCAAGGTAATGGATGACACGGCATTTTATGTGAGCAGGAATTCAATATATTATGCAATGCACTGCACTAAACTTTTGCCTCAGTTCTCAGAATGGGATGAAATGAAATCTTATATAATGTAACTTAAAAGATAACGTTGAACTGATCTTAGTGAAACTGAATTATGTTCTAGAGATAAAGTTACATAGCTCCAAAATGCATTTCCATCTCCTGGTCACACAACCAACCTGTATTCCCAGCTCTCTCCTTCAGTTAGAATGGAGGGGTCACTGACTTCCAGACCACAGAATACAGGCAAAAGCGGAGGAACACATTTTTTTTCTAGGCCCACATCAAGTACCATGTATGCAATACTACTCACTCTTTTCTCACTTTTGTGAGCTAGATTCAAGGACTCAAGTTGTGCCTCTGAGATCATGGAGAAGGGAGGAGCCACTCAAAGACGGAGAGTCTATGTCCAGAAAGATTATGCAGATAATAGCCTTTTTCCTGGCAACACAGACTGGACTGTAGAGCACTTGGTAGGGCACTTGGCCTACTTCTTAACAGAGAAATTGGTACATTGACATGTAATAATTTCAGAACAAAACTTAGATTATGGTGTTTGTTTAGCAATGGGGCACTGATAGGAATGAAATTCATTTCAGAGGCAAGAAACAGAGCAGCCCATATTATGCAATGGCAAAACACTACCAGGAAATGAGAGTAGAAAAACTGGCAGAATTAAAGGAAGGGACAGAGAGAACCACAATTATAGCTAGAGATTTTAAAATCTTCTCTCAGTAATTAAGCAAAAACAAAAACAAAAACCAGAATAATATAAAATATTTAAACACATTCAATATGTTTAAAACATTACATCCCAAAAAACTGAAGAATATATGTTCTTTTGAAACAAACAAAAATGTTCACAAAGACCATGTTTTGGACATAAAACAAATTTCAAAAATTTCCCAAAGAATTAAAATAATCCAGAATATATTCACTAATCGCATTAATTAAAGTCAAAACTCATAAAACATCTAGAAAATCCTCAAAGATTTATAAATTAATCAATATTCTTCTAAATACCATTAGGTCAAATAAGATATCACAATGGAAGTTAGAAAATATTTCAGCTTGAATAATAATGAAAACACAGCATATTAAAATTTTGAGAATGCAGCTAAATAAAGCCCTTGCAGGAAAAATTTTGCCTTTAAATGTTTATATTAGAAAAAATAAAAGTTTAAAATTAATTATCTAAATTTATACTTCAAGAAGTTAAAAAAGTGCAAATTTGACAAAGAATATAAAATGAAGGAAATAATAAAGATAATGAAATCATGCAAGTTGATTCTCTGAAAATGTGTAATAAAACTAATAAACCCTAAGAAGAACTGACCAAGGGGGAAAAAAAGAAAATACAAATTACCAATATGAGGAGTGAATTATATATTATAAACATAGATCCTACAGTCATTAACAGGAAAATAAGAGGATAATATAACCAGCTGTATGACAGCATGTGGAAGGATTTAAATAAAATGGAAACTTTTCTTTGAAAAAAATCAACTTACCAAAATTAATGCAAGAAAATATTTAAAAATCTGAAGAGTCATTACACTTAAAAAAATGCTTTGTAATTTACAAATTTTCACAAAAGAACCTCTATGTTCAGGTGGCATTACTGGTGAGTGCTACCAAATGTTTCAAAAACAACTAATCTTACACAAAACTTTTCAGGCAATATAGAAGGAAGGAACGCTTCCCATCTCATTTTATGAGACCAGTAAAACCCTGATACCTAACAAAAATATTAAAATAACAAAAAATCACAGCACTATCACTCATGAACACAACATAGATATTGTTACCAAAATATTAGAAAAGCGGATTTGGAATTATAGAAAAAAGATAAACATTATTGCCAAATATTGCTTAAGGTTCTTCAGAGAAAAAGAACCAATAGCACAATTGTATGTGTGTTATATGTTAAACATTAAAACATTAAAAGACATTAAAAGAAACACTACTAAAAATACGTTATTTTCAGAAAGAGTTCCTAGTGGAAATTATAATATACAGAACTCAGCAAAAATAAAATCACTTCTCAATATTTAACTGGGATGTGGCAAAAGCAGTGATAAAAGGGAAACACATAGCATTAAAATGCATTCATGAGGAAGGAAGGAAAGCTGAACATCAATAAGCCAAGCACCCTACTTAAGAACGCAGTAAAACTCAGCAAGCTCATAGTATAAAAGATCTGTACAAGAAAAATAATATAAAGAGATCAAGATGGTGGAAGAGTGAATGGAAGTCACACTGACCTCCTCCCAGGACCAATCTGGAATTACAACTAAATTGTGGAGAAATCACCTGGAACAAACAGCTGAACAATAGTGAGAGAGAAGCCTTACAACCTCTGACAGACAGAAGAATCAGTTCAGCACAACCTGACTGGTAAGGAGTGCGGCAGTGATGCGAGAAGGCTGGCTGGGTACCCTCAGGTGGCAGTGCCAGAGGGATATTTAAGCAGCCAGTTGGATCCCCCTGAGAAGCACAGGGCCTCAACCACAAGTGGGGATCCCCAGCCTATGGCACTGGAGCCCCAAAGTACTGGAGAACACAGATAAAAGCCAGCTGTGAAAAGCGGCAGGGTTGCTCTCTGCCAGAGATGCACGTCTGGAGCCTGAAAGAGACGTTTAAAGGGCCAACGCACAAATTTTCATCTGCAGCCACTTACCCTGGGCTCCAGCAAAGGCGGGGCAGTGTGGGCTAGAAGCACCTGAGGAGAGACTGGGGACGGAAGCTTCCGGGAGAGAACTGAGAAAGTAGCCACTGGGATCCCAGTGCTGTAATACCAAAATGACATATACAAAAAAAAAAAAAAGGAAGTTTTATATATCAGGAACAACCAATTGGGAATCGTGATATTTAAAAATACTATTCACTATAATGTGAAAAATTAAGGCCATAATCAAGATATTAGAAACATATACATTTATCGAAGGACAAAACAAAAAGAAAATTACCTACCGTGTATCAGGTAACACATATATTATTTTTAAATATGTATATTTAAATTTAAGTACCCAGTGTGCCCCTTTTCAGACAACCATCCAGTTTAATGAGCTGAGCAATGACAACTTAGGCTTAAATAAGCTTAAGTATTTACTGCATCTCCGGAGGTGCCACACGAGACCAGCCGGCCCTCACCTAAGGAGCAGCCCAACTTTGCCCAGGCCTCCGGGCCAGCGATGCGGGGCACTGCGGGTGTGACAGCAATGATTTTTCTTGTCTGGATCCAGTGATGTGTAGAGAAGGAGGAGAGTGATAGGCATAAGACAGAGTTAATTCCCACTTCAAGAGAAGAGGAAAGAGGGTGGTTTCTAAGTTTCTCTCAATCCTGAGATGTGAGCTTGAGCAGGAGACGGGCGGAGGAAGTTCCCAGAGGAGGGCCAGGGTTCTGAGCAGTGGCTGGGGAGGAGGCAGTGAAAACTCTCATTTAGGAATGAATTGAACCTTCTCTGGGTTGTGCCACTCTTTATGAAACTTGCCCTCAGGGGCGTTCTTTGATTTCCTCAGACTCCGCTCCAGGGCAGGAGGCCCCATGCGTTTCAGCCTTCTGCCTCTGCCCGGCCTAGAGCCGGCTGGGGGCAGCACCAACTCCAGGCACGCAGCGCGCCCAGGCGGCCAGTGTGAGCGGCCAGGCCCCGGGCACTGACAGCAGGTTCTGGAGTGTCCTTCTTTGCTGCCCTGTCTCCATGGCCGACCTGGCCACGGCCCCTCTCCCCCTTCTCCAAGGGGCTTTACTAGGAAGCATCCTGACAACTCCATGAAGCTTAAGTCATTTATAGGTATAATTTCTAGTTTTTTTAAATCTATTAAAGTTTTATTAGTTAGTGTTTTTATAGTGATTGCCAACTTTAAAAAGTGGGCCATTTGTAAGCATTGATGCAGTTCTCAGAGAAAAAAATGGCCCTTCCAAAGTACCTGTGATGTCAGCAATTTCTTTTCTGGGGACAGTTGACTGTTGAAATAAAATGAACATTGGGGAAAAAATTACTTACCGCATTCCACTCACCCCCAGAAGTTACCCCCAATCCCAAAGCGAACTAAATGATTTTTTCTGGGCACAAACAGTACCTTTGCTTACTTTTATTTCCACAAGCATCCCATTCCTTTGAATATTCACATTGATGTACTCACCTTCTCTATGTGACCATGGGTTCTCTAAAGGGAGAAACTGTGTCATATTCATCTTTATAAACTCACTGCCTACCACTGTGCCTTCGTTATCAGAAGTTCTCAATAAGTGATCTTTGTTGAGGTTGTTACAAGTTGCAGATGTTGTAAATTCTAATGGAGAGAGCAATGGTCTAGGAATTAGAGAAGCTGCATTCTAGTCCCAAATCTACCATTAAATACCTGGGTGATTTTAGGACTATCTACACTTCTCTGAGCCTCGACATCTTTATTCATGATGTGGAGATGAGAACTGTTGACTTATCAACTGTGAGTGATATTTAAAACAATTATTAAATATAAAAGCAACTGAAAGGTTAGAAAGCATTACACTGATATGATAGATTATAGCAACCAAACAACTACCATTAGTTCATAAGTTACATGACCAAACAACTATGAAGCACAGCTAGTCTAAACTTTTTCGACTGCATTTGAGAAAGGAATTGTATTCTCCAAAGAAGAATGTAGACAGATATATCTATATCTATCTATCTATATCTATCTATATCTCCCGTTTCTCATGCTCTTCTCACAATGTGATGTTGACATACCTTCACAGAGAGCTTACCTTGAACTTGGGCAGGCCATTATAACTCTATTAACCCATGTAATGTGATGAAGGTGATCTTGCATAACTTCCATAGGTCATAAATACCCATATTTCCCTTGAGACACCTGCCCTTGAAATCTAGCCACCTGGCTGTAAACAAGTTGATGTCATATGTTCATCCTTGCTGGTTTCTCAGCCAAAATCTAGCACAACTGCCAGACACGTGAGTAAATGAGGCTTCAGGTGATTCCAGCCCCCAGTCTGCAAATACTCCATCTGAAGTCAGACACTGTGGAACAAAGATATCCTCACTGAGCCCTATCTGAAGTCTTGACCCACAGAAAGCATGAGAGAGAATAAATATTTATAATTTTAATCTACTTAGTGTTGGGGTAGTTATACAGCAGATATATCACTAATACAACTTGATTTCCACAAATACTTCAAAACACGTCGTAAGAAACAGCAGCTTCTGCTTCCTGTCCTGTTAGCATGTGTGATTTCTTCAGCAGGATGTATATATAAGTCAGAGCTGACAGACCTCAATAGAGAAGACTCCTAAGATAGGAATTGTAATTTCTAAAGAGTGCTTGCTATTGGGGTTTCTGACTTGGGTGGGGATGGGGCAGAGGACAAGCTAATGAGAAACTACCTTGGAAAATACCAAGCTGATAATACATCTTCAAGCCAGCCTTCCCCTGGCAACTTTTTGTTCGAGCACAGGCATGAAATATTTAGAATTGCTAGAACTCTACTAGGAAGGCTTTCATCCCTGCAAAAGAGTTTGTAGCTGGAAGCTGCCTGCTGGCACTGCATGCAGGAACGCACCATTTGTTCAATGCCAGAGTTTACTCTTTGAATGACTGACACACTCCAACCCATCTCCAAAGGCTCCTTTGCCTTTATGACTGACACTTCCCAGGAAAGAGCAGTTGTAATTGCCTCTTATTTAGGGACTGGGGGCTGTTGGAGGGTATTTGCTTTGGAGTGCCACGGACCTTTCACTCGGCAAGCATTACAGGCTCCATGGGAGCAACATTTCAACTCAGTGGGAGAGACAAAGGCAACAGAAATAAAGAAATTCATGGGGCTGATGGGTTTCTGTCCAGTCTCCCAGTGTTGTCATGTCATTTCACCCAGTTACAGGGACTTGTTTAAAAATTGTCACAACAGATTTTATGACAAGTTTATTTAAAACAAAACAAAACAAAACAAAAAAACGCTAGTGTGCTCTTATCCCACCCACATGTCCCTCAGAGAATATCAGAAATGGAAAATCAGTAATGCCACATTCTGCCCCGGCACGAGCTCTGATGCTGACAAGGGAACCACGTGCTCCTCTCTTCCTGGGAGGTGGAGGTGGAGGTGGAGGCACATGGAATGTGTGACAAAGTCCAAAATGGTCTGAGTTAAGAGAGGTTGTCAACTTAGCTGGTTTTCTCAGATAAACCAAAATATATCCCTAAGAGGCAGGAAAATTCAAGATTGTATTTAATGAAAGAACAAATTTTCATGGAGAAAAACATTACACATGTAAATTGGTTTCACCTGGTCATAACGGGAATGGATAACATTGTTGCAGTTGGGCACAGGTAACCAGGTTCTTGGTCATGGCAAGCAATGAGTTAAACCAAAAACACAGAGAGTTTATAGCAGAGAGAGAGAGAACATATTTATTAAGTGATAGTACACTGCACAGAATATGGAACCGAGCCAACTGCAAGCAGAGATTGACTCCCAGGGGCCAGAGGGATAATATTCTTATAGAGAGGATATTTCCTGGCTAGTTTTGTCAGGCTTTTATTGTGCATGCATAAGTACTTATATTACTTTTAAGCTACCGTGCATGCAGTCTCCCATGATTTTCTGTGATTGCCCACCAGGGGAGAGAGTCCCACAATGCTAATTTATTATAATGCTATTATAATGAAGGAGGGGTCATGTAGCATCTTCCGTGCAGGCACAGTCATGATTCACCACGATTCAGCACTTTTCAGAAAATAGGGACAACTGGTCTTAGGACAGGGTCTCTGTTCTGTGTCAGTGTCCTTTGTCTTAGTCCTAGAGTACCTCTGGGTGTCTTCACTCCCACCTCTCTCCTGCCTCAATATTATCGATCAATGATTCCCAAATATTCTACGATGACTTTTATTATTATTATTATTATTATCATCATCACCATTTTATTAATAACATGGGATACAATTGGGAACCTATGAGTTGTATAAGTTCATTAAAAACACACCACTTTGGTATTTTTTGTGGACCTGTGCCACAGTACGATAAGATAAACATATGCTTTACATTAGACACTCTAATTTTGAAGAGAGATTGTTATACCTACTACTGCTTCCATGGAATCTTAAGACCATGAAAAATTCAGATAAAAGGTAACCAGTCTAGAAGAGCCCAGGGACATGTCCCTCTAGTATAGACAGAAAAACTTCAAAGTTCCAACATACGAAACTCTTCTGCTGAATCTTCTTTAGTACCTGAAAATGTGAAAATACCGAAGTTCCTTGAGCAAACCAGTAGGCATGGCAAAATTCTTATACAAAACAAAAACTAGAAATAAAGAGAGACAGAATACCTATGTTTAAGAAAATCCCAGCAATGTAGTGGTAAAAGCGTACTCTATAGCTAGACTGTCTGTATTTAAACCACAACTGTGCCACTTACCAACTCTGGGCCCTTGGTCGGGTTATATAACCTAGTTCATTTATAAAATGGAGCGCACATGATTACCTGTATCCAGTAATTTAGGAAACTTTAAAATGCCGCACTCTCATAGATACAGAGCAGGCTGACAGCTCTGTGTGGGGGAGAGGGGATTTGGGGGTGTGTGTGAAAGTACTGAGCATAAAAGAAAAAAAGAAATAATTCATGGACATGGACAGCAATGTGGTGATTGCAGGGGAGATGAGGGTTGATAGAGATGGAAGAGGGTATGGAGGGATAAATGATAATGGAAAAATTCAATAAAAATAAATAAAAAAAATAAAATATTTAAATAAAAATAAAATGTCCTGAAGAATATAGGTAAAGTACTTAGAAGAGTGGCTCATAGTAAGAAATGAATAAATGCCAACTATCTATGAGCAGTAATTTTGTAAAATCCCATCTCATATCCCACATAAGAACTAATTTTTACTGACCTCCTGTTTGATAACATGGTAAAACCCAGGAAAGTATTGTTCTAGGTCACACAATACAAAGCATAGCTGAGACTCAAGCTTAGACAGTCTGACCATAGAAGATGCATCTGGAAGCATAAACTTTACATATGGGATTTCATTTCCCTTAAACCTTCATTTAATAATACTGTGCAGTATTTGTATGTTAGGGTGAAGGGCATGTAACTGGCTTAGGGCCACAGTGTAATGTTCAAGATGAAACAAGTCTTAAAACCCTAGATTTTTCAGCCTCACTTCTTTATTCACACTGTGTGTACTTTTTCCTCACCACCCCATCCATCAGGAAATCTCAGCCACCATGAATGCCAGCTTTTCTAAGGGATTTCCCCTTAGGAAGTTGTTCTGCTTGTCATTAATCTCTCACTTGTTAAATCTTCTGTCATACCCACTGTGCATAGCCCTGTTACTCCAAGTGTGGTCCACTGACCAGTGTCACCTGGGGTCTAGTTAGAAAATGCAGAATGTCAGGCTCCACCCTGGATCTACTGAGTAGAGTGTACATTTCAACTAGATTCCCAGGTGACACAGGTATTTTAATGTTCGAGGGGGGTTTCTTAACAGCAGCATAACTGGCATTTTGTGCCAGGCTCTTTGTCTAGGAAGGCTGCCCTGTACATTTTGGGGTGTTTAGCAGCATCCCTGGACTCTACCCAGTACATGTCAGGAGCATTACCCTCTCATACACTCATCCCTCTACTTCTGCCCCACCCCACATCATCCTGACAGTGAAATGTCTCCAGACATTTCCATATGTTACAAACAGGGGTGCAAATCCACCCCAGTGAGAATCACTGGTCTATAGGAAGCAATTTTGTCCTCAGTCATGTCGTCTATATTCTTTACTGTAGTTTTAGAGTAGTAATGTTATGGCTTCAGTACTTAATCATAAATGCTACATCTCCTCCTCTACATCCCTGGTATTATATACCATGGTGGTCGCCATAAGAATGGCACAGGAACCATTCTTATACTGTTCTCTTATCCCCTCTCCATTCACTCTTTATCTTTGAGATCAATTCTCAAATAAACTACCTGCATAAAAGCCTTTTTTTTCAAGCTCTACTTTCAAGGGAAGCCAAGTCACCCCTATAAAATTCTGAAGGATATATGTAATATATGTCAATTAACTTAGTAAGCAAAATATTAACTCTAAAGAATCCATGTTCACTGAGGGAAGAAATGGTATATTAGACATGTCTACTTCTCTATCAACCATGAAAATAATTAGCATGTGAGTTGATCAATAAATAAAATAAAATCTTTTAACTTTTATCACCTTCTACTAAATAATACTTTTCTCACATTGCTCCTTCAGTTTTAGAACCCAATAATTATGAAGGAACAATATTTTAAGTACTTTCTTTGAGATCAAGGTAGTTGATAACTTCCTTGCCATTAGATGTGAAACAAGCAAAGACATGAGGACATTAGGCACAAAAACTAAATTTTGCCTGGCCTTTCTCAAGTCATGATTTTCACCAATTTTTCCTCTTAAAGGGAAAGATTGAAGGAAGACTAATTTCTGAGTTAATTTTCCTCTGAATAAAGTTTCCACATATGACAATATAAATGTTCCCTAGTGTTTCGGGGATTCATCCTGAGGTTTTTCTTACAGTGTTTATTTGTCCACCATGATTACAGTTGTTCTGTTTTAATTATTAGAGCTTATAGTGAAAAGTAACAAAGTCTCTAATATTCTGGCTTTACAACTCCCACACGGTTAATATCAGAAGAGGAAAAGCAAGGAAAAAGAGTATCGTGCAAAGCCAGTTGTGGCTCTAGAAAGAGATGTGTTGTAAATAAAACATATGGACATCACATAATAGCTATAAGCCTGTGACCTTAACTTGTTAGCAACAGAATTCTTAAGAATATTTTATTATATTTTGCTTACTATAGCTCCTCAACAAGGAATTTCAGTTAGCTGATAAGGACAAACATAAAAAGTTTTAAAAGTGATATTTTTATTGTTGGTTAACATTGTTCATCGAGATTACTGTTATGTTATCTTAAGATATTTGTTGGAGGGAAGGGGTTTTCGGAGAGGTATTTATGATAAGCTACTTTAGTTCTAGCTACCACTGTAATGTTGGTACAAGATGAGGAAGAGCTGACAAACACCGATTCTATTTAACAGGATGGCCTCGGCCACTTCCCCCACTGCTCTTTATCCACAGAAGCATTCTGTCACAGCTGTCAGTGGCTCCCTACCTTAGCAAGTAACCAATCACAGTGATCGGTAAAAACTGGCTTTAAACCTGAGCTCAGTGGGGCTGTAACTCAGAGAGGGTTCTTGGGAGATGTGAGGTTAAGCTGATGGATTACTCGAGTGATAGTGTGATGGTGTTCAATACCGTTTTTAGCATCCCAAGGAGAACAAGGGAGGCTGGAAAGTGAGAAGCATAATGTGCCAACAGTTGAAGGTCTGGTTCAGACCAAGAACTGTGGGGCTTCAGAAAGAATGCACATCTGGCTGGGTCACTGGGCAAAAAGTTACAATAAAAAGAGCAGGGACAAATAACTCTCAGTACAAAGAGTGGTTTATACCACTAATTCATAATATTTGCCCATAATCTTGTTCCTGGATAATCTTTTTTTTTTTAAAGACCCACATATGGAGTTTTTAATAGAGACAAGTTTATTTAAATCAAGGACTCTCCCTTATTATGTTACACTTTTCTGGGGGTTGGTTATTTTAGGGTAAGTAATACTCTAACCTTCTCTCCTCTCTGCTATAACTAACTTGAAATTTCTGTGCCTTATGATGATAAAGGTTTATTTTGCATGCTCATTGCAGTTCTTGCAGTCATTCAGGAAAATTTAAAAAGGGGGGGTTGATAACCAAATGCCAGTCTTCAGATTTCTTTTAAAATTTTACTAATGCAAGAAATCTCAAACTGTGGGAAGCATACTATTTTAAAAATTTTATACATGTCAAGATTTTAAAGCTGTAACTTTAATTCTATTCTTAACTTCAGATGGACCCTATCCCTTCATATAGTATCCTCCAGGTCTTTCCTGCTTTTTTTTTTTCTGACTTGTTCTTGAACTTTCCCTAAATACAAAAAAAGAAAAAGAAAAGAAAAGAAAGAAAGTACAGAGGTCAAGGGGACAGAAAAGACTGAAAAACTATGACCAGAGGCACATCCACTGCTTTGGAAGCTGCTATCCTAAGTCTCCACATTGTACATGTTAATGAGCTTTCCTGGATCAGGAAATAAGCATCCTGGTGGAGAATCCAATGAAGATGTGAACTCATTAAGTAACAGAGGTCTGAAGAGCAAATAAAAAGGCAAGAATAATGAGAAAGCAGTGGGAAGAAAAAGAACATATGAGAATGGTACTGCTTAAATCAATAAATTCTCAGCTTATGTACTTAACTGCTTTCAGCTCTAACTAACACATCCAAAACAGATGCAGGTTAAATGGAAAAGTTTTTCTACAACGTGCCTACTTTCCTTTCATGGAACTGGCAGCCTCCATTAAAGCCTATATTGCAGTAGGGATGCCTGGTTCAAGGTTCTAGTACCAAAGTGTGCAAGGGATTGTATTCGTGCCTTAGCAGCCGACATTGCTTTCCTCCTCTCTGCCATTTTCCCCCCCTGGAAACTGACTACTGCTCTTTAATAGAAAACAATGTTGCTATGCTTTTCTTTTCTATTTTCTTTTTTTCTTAGTTCTCAATCGAGGATATTAGAGAGATAGAGGAAGGGAGAGAGAGAAACCTTGATTGGTTGCCTGCTACATGTGCCCTGACCGGGAATTGAACCCGCAAACTTTTGGCATGTGAGACAATGTTCCAACCAACTGAGCCCCCTGGCTAGTAGTGTTGCTACCCTTTAAATGTTTTGTGTTTCACCATTGGGTGCTGCATTTTTATATGCTCATGGCAAGACACTAACATTATTGGAGCACCACATATGGACCACGCTGTGCTTGAGAGAACTTTGAAAAGTATTATGGTATCCTCATTTTAAAGATAAGGAAATAAAATTTTAGGAATGTTATTTAAATTGAAATGGGTGTATAACACAGCAAGGATTTAATTAAATGGGGAAATTCATGAAAGTGTTGCATTTGGATCACTTAGATAAAACAGGCTTGGTAACACACCATTGCTGTATGGAGCCCTGGAAGCTCAGGTGCCCATTTGACGCACCAGATTTTTATCATTTGCGCATGCTCTCTCACTAACTCTTTCCCTATTACTCATTTGGAGATCACTCAATCCAAATAATGATCTATAATAACACAGAAAAGGTTATCTCAACTTTAACATTTATAAAGACATCAAAAAGAATGAGAATGCATGAAATAATACTCTAGAGAGAGAAAAATATGCATGGTTGCCATTGTTAGTTTTAGAACAGTAATATGTAAAAAATTACAAATTGAATATAATATAGTTTTTATATTAACGTCTGTATTAGCTGGGAACTCTTTCAGCTGCTATGTGAGAGAGACCAGAAATCATATTAAAGAGGACAGAAGTGTATTTGCCTCACACAGAAAATGTAGGCCCTGCCATCATCAGCACCTGGCGGTCCCACATGGCTGCTCTGGCTCCCGTTATCACATAGCCTACTCTGGGAAGGGAAAGTCTAGCCCCTTCCTTTTCCAAGTACAATAGGAAATTCGCCTGTTTACCTTCCAATAACAACCCATTGGCTAGACTTTAGTCACATGGTTGTACAAACCTTCCAAGAAGGTTAGGAAAAACAGTCTTTAATCAGGTGACACTATTTTTCTATCATTAAGAAAGAGTGGATATTCTGCTGCAACTGCCATTTCTACCACACTGACCAAAATCATGGTGAAATTTTTAGCAGGCATTGGTAAGGGAAGTGTTTTTTATTTGACCCAACTGGTATTCTGTTGTGCCGCTGTTTAATGAATTGGGCATTAAAATATCACTTCCTAATATTTCTTCATTTGCTGCATGCATAAAATACTTTTCCTTTATTAACGATTGCTCAAAATCAGGCTTTAACTTACTAACTGTGTTATTGTGGAGGGTTATAGGGGAATGTTCTCTCTTGCCTTACACATACCTCTGCTGTGTTTTCTCTGTGTTCAGTACTCTGAGAATTTCTGTTGCCCTTCAGAAGCAGGAGATGTTAGTAGCTTTTCAAAGAAGTGCAATATACATATTGGATTTGACCTAAGAGGACTTAACTTATTGCATAAAAATCACAAGGGTTGTAATACCTTCTGGTACTCCTGCCAACGAGCCTTGAATGTAGTTGTCAAATATTCCAGCTCTCTGTTGTGCAATAAAAGCACTATTTATAAATTATACCCCACATTACAGAAATGTAGTAGGTAGATTAATTTATTATATATTTTATTACTACATAATCTTAAAGAAAGGGCTCAGGGCTGAGATGAGAGAGGATCAGAGATCTAATTTGATTCTGTTACTAACAATGTGTGTGACATACAACAAGTTACTTAACTGCTCTGCAAACCAGTTTCCCCTTTTATCAGAGAAAATATCAGATGTTTTACCTGCCTTATAAAGTTATTATGAAACCTAAATACATTTTGTAGAATCATTCACTAAGTGAGTAAGTTGAGACAGTAATCATTGCCAAAAAAAGAACATTTGGCCATTGCTGTTCTTGGCAACATCAACAAAAAAATGGTAGAATGTGAAGGCTCCATAGTCACTCATGTCAACAGGTCAGAAAATAGGCAAAATTGGAATAAGGGTAGAAGACATGCAGAAAATAGCATTCTTCACTTTTAAGCAGACTTTATTTTTTTTTAGAATAGTTGTATGTTCACAGCAAAATTTTGTGGAAAGTACAGAGAGCTAGCATATGCTAGCTGTCCACTCCCTCGTGCCCACCCCACAATGCACAACCTCCCCTGCTATCGCCATCCCACACCAGAGTGGCACATTTGTTACAATCGGTGAACCTGCACTGACACGTCATTACCATCCACGGTCCATGGGTTACATTAGAGTTCATTCTTGATGTTGTACATTTTCTGTGATGGACAAATGTATAATGACATGTTTCCACCATTACAGGACTTTACAAAATAGTTTCACTATCCTACAAATTATCTGTGTTTGGCCTACTCATCCCTCCCTGCCATAAACCCTGGCAACCACTCATATTTTTACTGTCTCTGTAGATTTGCCTTTTCAAAAACGTCTTCTACTTTGAATTATATAACATTGTAGCTTTTTCTGATTGGTTTTTTTTCACTAAGCAACATGCACTTAAGTTTCCTCCATGTCGTTCATCATGACTTGATAGCTCATTTCTTTTTAGCACTGAAAAATATTCCATTGAATGAATGTAACACAGTATATTCAGTTCATTTACCCACTGAGGGACAACTTTGTTGAAGTTTCAGCAATTATGAATAAAATTGCTATAAACACCTGTGTGCAGGTTATTATGTAGCCAGAGTTTTCAATTCATTTGAGTAAAGACCAAGCAGTGTAATTGTTAAATCACATGGTAAGAATGTGTTTAGTTTTGTAAGAAACTGCCAAACTGTCTTCCAAAGTCGCTGTACTATTTTGTATTCCCACTAGCAGTGAATGAGAGCTCTTGTTCCCCACATCCTCACCAGCATTTGATACCGCGCGTAGTGCTGTCTCACTGTTGTTTTAATCTGCAATTCCAGGAGGCATATGATGTTGAGCAGCTTTTCATATGCTCATTTTTCATCTGTGCAATTTCTTTGTTGAAGTGTCTGTTCACATCTTTTGCCCATTTTTAAATCAGGTTATTTGCTTTCCTAGTGTTGAGTTTTAAGAGTTCTTCATATATTTTGGATAACAGTTTATCAGAAATGACTTTTTCAAATATTTTCTCCCAGTCTGTGCCATGTCTTCTCATTCCCTTGATGGTGTCTTTCACAGAGCAGAAGCTTTGAATTATAATGAAGTCCAATTTATTATTTCTTTGATGGGTGACTTTGGTGATCTACCTAAAGTCATCAACAAGCCCAAAGTCATAAAAATCTTCTTCAATGTTATCCTCTAGGAGTTTTATGATTTTACATTTACGTGTAGGCCTGTGATCTATGTTGAGATGATTTTGGAAAGCTGTAAGCTGTGTGTATAGATTCCTTTTAGTGCATGTGGGTGTACTTCAGGCAGAGCCAGCTGGAAGGGATGTAGAGGAGAAGGTATGGGCTGGTATGTGGCAGGGAGTCTCCACTCACCCTTCAAGGCGCCCCCACCCTCTCAGCACCTCGGTGTGTTCACCAACCCATAAGCTCCGTTCTACATTTTTTAGTCTTTAACTTGTCCATCTTTTCTCCCCTAGCCCCAACAGAATGTAACAGCAGGAGGGCAAACATTTTGACCTATTTTTTTGCCATTATATCTCCAGTGCCTATCGCATATTTTTAAAAATCAACAATTAATTTTTAAAACTATTTAAAAAACAGCTATAGGAGATCATAGACAGGTCCACTCAGAACAGTAACGCAAAACATAGATCTATGTTTTAGACTACGGTCAGGGTCAGCTGTCACTTGAAAAAAGAATAAGATCGGTAGAGAAAATGTAAAATATTAGTATAAGACTATAAAAAAGGGTAAGGAAAAGAAAGCCTAGAAAGAAGAAAAGAGGGAAACTTGCCATTAACCAGAAACATTACATATATTATGTATTTTATTTTTTCAACAACACCGTGAAGTAAATATTCTTATTTCATTCATGGGACAACTTTGGTTAAAGATGTTAGGTGATCTGTCCAGAGCCTTATGACTTTAAAGTAGATGAAGGCAGGGATAAAGGACTTCAACAAATATGGCATTAGAGACCATCAAGAATGTGGTCATTGCAGGGGCGGGGGTGGTATAAGGGCACTAAATGGTACTGAAAAAATACAATAAAAATTTTTTAAAAGCAGAAATAAAAGGCTATAGTTAGAAGAGATAGAAAAAAAATTGTAAGTGAGAAAAGAACAAATGGGGTGATTTTAACCTCAATATGCATGAGTTAAACATCCCTGAAACAAAAGCTCCAAGGACGTAACCCAGGACCTGGAAGACTAAAGTTAATTCCTTAGGAATTAAAGATAAGCATTTTAAAAAATGGAGAGGGGAAGAAAATGGCTATGCTATTATGTGTTCTTGGAGACACTTAAGAGACAGGATGTAAATAGGTAACATGTATACACTCTCTGTTACACAAAAATACCTATAAAATGTGCTTACGCAAATAGGAGGTGCATTCTCTACCACTTGAAGCCTCTGGGTGTTTGGTTAGTGTGGCAATGACTCCCTTCAGCACATTTGGGTGTCATCTCTGGGTCCCTGAGGTCCTCAGCGTTTTGTTTCTGACAGTGGATCTCTGTAAACAGGGCAGATTCTGGAGTAAAACGGAACTGGTTTAAACCCTGATCCATCATTTGTTTAATTTGTGTGCTTTCAGGCAAGTCTCAGAATCTCTCCCAGAATCTGTTTCCTCACCTGCAAGGTGCCTTTCTTTCTGAGTTCCACCAGAATTAAATGACAGCATGTAGTCAAGTTTTGTCACGTGCTCAATAAACAGTAACTTCTATGATTAACAAGAAGGAGTTAATTTTTCAAATGAAGAAACTGAGGGGAGAGATAGCTGTGTTCAAGGTACATTGATTTGTGATTTTAAAGGCAAAGATGTAAAAATCACGTAAGCCTACTCATCCAAATGAAGAATGGGTGGAATGGGCACTGAGTAGGCCCCAATGTTCCTTAAAGTGAAAACTTCATTTCGGTAGAAACCTGGATTTCCCCCGACCCCACCTCCTCACTACATCAAGCATTTTCTAGTAATAATAGCCTAGCACACTGATTGAAAATCAAAACTTCTATTAGAAAATTCCAGGTTCTCCCTGAAGCTCTGCGTAACTGCGTTAGGGGTTGCAAATATGTTTTTCTACTAACTCTATAATCTAGCAGTTCACTGACATTTACAGTCTGAACTTTCTCATTTCCTCTCAGTCTTTGGGGGAGTAGAGATGTGTGGAAACATGCTGTTTGGTTTGAAATTTTGACAGTGAGGTGATATATATCTAATACCAATCTCTCTGCCCTCCTTGGATTCTTTTTCTATTCAGTTTCTTCATAGCCCTGTGGGAGTTCAGTGAATAAACGGACTAAATTCTCTCCTACTTGCCACCCATTTTAAGAAGTCCCTTGTGCTGAGGTGCTTAGAATGGAACATTAACTCTTAAAGGCTACCAGGAAGTTCTCTGGGGAACTAAGACCTTAAATACAATGAAGGGAAGGAATGGTTGTACAACCTTCTGCTCACTCTGAAAAGGCAAAGTTTTCTTGTAAATATCTCTTTTGAAAGAAGTCAACTTTTTTTTTTTTTTTTTTTTTTTTTACCACCACCATCATCTCATTATATGTTTCTGACTAGTACATGATCTTCAAAACTTTTTTGGATTTTGAATTCTATACTATTAATGTGCCCTACGCACAACTTCCATATTAATCTTCTTAACATATAACGTTATCGTTATGTACCTGTTCTCTGCCCATGGCTATAAGATCTTTTAAAGTTTGATCCCAATTTATCCTTGTGAGCTCCACTCCATCTAACACTCGATGTCAACCTAAATCATTATACAGAAGGGACCGGAAATGGTAGGGACTGTAGGGTACAAGCCGAGAACACCATTTCTTCCCCAACCCCTCTACCATTGAACAGGCTGCCAACAGTTCTCGTGTGAAACCTCAGGCAAGTCTCATAGCTCCCTTGGTCATTTGTGGATAATATACAGTCCTTGAGTTTCCTTCAATCTCAAGAACAGGTTTATTTTAGTATAAAAAGTATCATGCACATTGGTAATCAAAACTTCCATCCAAACCCATCATTTAAACTAAAGCACCTCTTCTCTCTCCAGGCCATGAGCGTTTCAGGATCAGAAACCTGCAGTGAGGTAAGGGCAGTGTGCACAACTTTTGTTCTCTCTTTTAACTCGACCTTCTCCCAGCACTCACTAGCCATGGTCTCTGACTCACCTGGGGTCGGGCCAAGTAGGTGAGGGATTCATGGAAGACAATCCAATGCAGTCTTATGTGGGTGGTTCTGGTGGGCTCCCTTTGAAAGTGGAGGAAGCACAAGTACTTGTTCTTCCTCTTACAGGGACTCTACCAGCTTTTTGGGAGAACCTATGACATGAGCAATGTTCCTTCTCTTGGCGACTCCTTGAGCACCAGGTTTCAGCTCCTGGGATTCGGGCAGTTCATCCCATCTAAGCTCTCCCTATCACAGTCCTGTGCTCTACCGGACAGTCCTTTTGGGACAGAGTCCTTTTTAAAATAACCCCTGGCCAACTCATCTACCCACTTAACCCATGAAAATCTGACACATTACTCATTCATGGGCAGCACAAGTCAGTTAGCACTAGGGAAGCCCTCTTTATTTTTGATCCACTCCCTTAAGCTGAAACCCCAGGAGGCACACACAAAGGCAATTGTGCAACCTCCTTGAAGTATCTCTAACTTACCTGGATCTGTAAAAGGTCTTTTCCCCTTTTCTCTATAAGGGAGTGGACAAGAGAAATGGGAACTTCAGAGACAGTTGCAGTTGAGAGAATGCTCCCTCATTCAACTTTTATTTCTTCTCCGAGTCTCAGATCTTACTCTTTGATGGCTGGTTGCTGGCAGAATAGCTTTCATCATTTCTTAGCACATTTGCATTATTCATGGCAACCCAGTTTAGAATATTTGATGATGGACCTCCATTGTAATGATTCAGGCCTTTGGACCTCAGCTGAAAGAGACCAGAAAGTTCCATCTGAATATCCTGCCATACTAGACTGCTTACAGTTTATTCACTACTTTCTAGATTTTTCTTCCTTCTTGAAGAAAGAATTGCTTCTTTGTGTTTACCTTTGCAAACCCTGCAACAGTTCACCAAGCCACGAACTCAAAACTGTTCTTCGTTTTTGTTTTTGAATTTTAGTTTTCTACAAAGTTCAACTTACCATAAGACCCAGCAATTATACTCCTGGGGAAGTGAAGACATATCTTCACACAAAGAGTTACATATGACTATTCATGGCAACATTAATCATAATACCCGATATGGGACAACCCAAAAGTTTGTCAGGTTGTGAATGTAGTGTATCCAGACAATGGTGTGCTATTCAACAACTGCAGCAAAAAGCATTGATATGAGCTACAACATGGATGAAGCTCACAAACATTATGCTAAGTGAAGGAGGCCAGGCACCAAAGATGACATATTATATGATTACACTTATATTACTGTTCAGGGAAGCCAAACCTAATGAAATATAAAGTTAAAAAAAAACAAACCCTGCTTGCTCAGTGGAATTTGTTTGTTGTTTTTTTTTCTTCTTTGATATCAGCTTCTCATAGATGGTGTTAATGCTGCTGAGGACTTGAACAGTTCAGCACTGGAGAGAGCAGGCCCTCTGGGCCTACAGCTTGCACAGAATCATAAAAAAACATATTGCTTCCATAGCCAAAGGTAGGATTCTTGAAATTTCATGTGAGGTCAGACCACAGTTAGATTGAGTATAGCTGTAATGCACCAATGGTTTTCTGGCAGTGAAACAGTTGATGGTCTCCCCAAGTGTGTATCTTAATAACAAAAAGAGACTTGGGCACTGAGCATTAAAATTTCCTCATAAGCTGAAAGTCTTGTCTTTCTGGGATTTTAAATCTGAAATTGGATCATCGTAGCAAAGTAATTCAGAAATCAATCAGCATCATGAGTATAAAATGAAAAATGTGGTATCAGAGTTTCCCTCTAGATTTTTAAAATAAAATGATGCTTTAAGAATGATCTATATTTCAGTCACTAGTAAATATATATTCCATGTAAGAGAATAGATACAATTCATTCATCACTAGAGATGAGATTTGGAAGTTCCATGTAAGGCTTGCAGTGGTTTGTTGTGTTTTTTTTAAATAAATAAACATAACATTTCCAATTATTTGAACATATATTTTAAAACATTTTTGTTATTTCCATTACTAGGCCACCATTTATAGAAATCCAACTAAATGGCTTTGAATGTATTGTGACTTGGCCTCCTAAAACTTTTCTCTAAGTTTCTATTTATGAGCTCAAATTACAAGGGTATTGGTTTGTATTTCAAAATTTTC
>PVJD01009014.1:0-66864 GCA_004026545.1 Mormoops blainvillei
GACACCTTTATTTAGAAGTCAGTCTGAGGGACTTTCATCACTTTGGAGGTGAAGAAGGACATCTCCTCTGCCTTCTTGGGGAAGCTGGAAGTGGGAGTGGGAAAAGAGAAGGGGGAAGAGGGAGAGCAACAAAGAGAGGTCACGTTCAGAGGGACAGCAGGGCAACTGCTTCATCATCTGTAGAGAGGAAAGCCTCTTTCTGACACTTATGTGAAGAAGTAACCCTGGAAGAGGATTATGTTCATAGCCCACCTACCTCATTATAATTTCCATGGGTTCTCTTGAGTCCTGCGTAGCTGGGGAGAGAAGGAGCCCGAGTCAGATAAGACTGCGGGTTTTGTTGGCTATATTGACATCCCTGCTGTACTGAACTTGCTGGTTGCATTTTACCACTCAATTTTTTCCAGTTTATATAACTTTACCTTCCTAGGTTTGGGTGTTTATGAAGGTGGTTCTTTTCTCAGTGCCTTTAAGTTTTGTCATTTTACCTGAAAGTCACCCAGGAGAGACAGAAACGCATCTTTTTTCCTCTACAATTAGACCATACTGTACAGTGTTGAGGAATGATAAGTTTTTGGCGGGGGTGTCACTGGAGGTGAGGGCTAGTGCCTTTTCCTTGGACGACTGGCTGAAGGAGTAACCTGCCAATTTTTCCTGGCGAGCTGGATGTTCTCATGATGTTCCCTTGGTGGTTACCTGGAAGAGGAGGAGGACAGTGAGCTACCTCCAGACAGGACGCTAATGATCACCTTTTTGTCTCAATGCAGATCGATTGCTGTTGTGCCTTGGTGGAGGAGACATTTGTGTTTGGTGAAGATGTCCTTTGAGGAATGGCCACCTTCTTGGGCTAGGCTGCCTCCTGAAGGGCTGTGATGTCCAGCATGATCTATAGCACTGACTCCACAGAGGATGAGAAGGGCTAGAAGGCATTTGGGACCTCGATTTGGAACGTGACTCCATGTTTTTTTTTTCGTTATTGGAACTTTTTTTCCCCTGTACAAGGTACTGTAGGCTCTGATACAGGTTCAGGTTTAAGAACTTTTAGGATATCACCAGTAAAGGTAGCCCCTTACACTGAAGGCTCTTTTACTTTCACTGAAGTTTTGGGGAGCTCTGTAGTCTCCTTCATTTCAGGAGTAGAATGACTGCCCCGTCTCCCTCTCCTGACAGGAAAAATTCAACTTCCAGGAGAGGGTGATCAGTATTAGCACCTTCTTGGACTTCTGGGCCTCTCAATTTTTCTGTTCTGCTTTCTTTTTCTCATTTCTCTTATTTTTGTCTTCTTGGTCTTTTATAGATGTCAAATTCCTTATACAATCAATCTCTGTCTTGTTTATCCTTTCTTGAGTTCTGGGAAAACAGAATGAAATCCAGCCATGTTTTCTTTTGCATGTAACAGCAGAGACCCTAGCTCATAAGTTTCCTAGCTTTTTCTTCTTTTTCCGCAATTCAGAAACCCAGTCAGGTGCACTGAATTATGTTGGAGTCTGGAGTCTTCATTTCCAGGAAGTGGCATATAAATTCAATCAGAATCTCATTTTAAAACTCAAGGATTTATTTTATTCCTTTTGCTGTCTGAGACTTTATAACCTCCAAATAACTTTGCTCATGGTTTCTCCTGTAGCCTCTCTCCTTGGCTTTCTGACAGCCACCTTCTTACTGTGACCCCAAACGACTTTTTGTCTGTGTAACTACACTCTTAGTACCTCTTCGTGTTCTTATAAGAAAACCAGTCCTCTTGGTTTGGTGCTCCACCCTATGATCTCATTTAACCTAATTAAGTCCATGAAGGCTCTATTCCAAATACTGACCCACAGGAATTTAGGCTTCAACCTATTAATTTGGGGAGCAGTGTACAATTCAGTCCATGCATAGGGTAACTGAAAGTATAACACAAACTGTAACAAATCAACAATATTTTGAGTTATTAACTATACTGAAGAAGATGGGGTGAAAACATTAACTTATGTAACTTTGAAACATAGTATTTTGTCCAGGATCTATGGTGCTGGTTCAAAAGTAACTATACACAAATACTATATACTATAAACAATATTTAGTAATTTTTCCTTAGATGTATATGGGTTATAATTTTAACACTCTTTTATGTGTATACTAGTTTTAACAAGTAAATATGTTTTAGGTAATTACATGAGAATTCAATTTCTCATTATTGAAGGAAGATCTACAGTGTTGAATGTAAGGGTTCATCTATGTATTATCTATCTATATCAACCCATAGATCAGATACATGATGAGAGAGAGAGAGAGAAAGAGAGATGCAAACAAGTCCTGTTTCATTTTGCTTTGCTTTGTTGTGTTTCACAGATGTGTTTTATACAAATTGAAGAATCCTGGCAAAGAAACCACATCCATAATGTAAACGTGCAGGTGAGGCAGCAAGTGCTGATGTAGAAGCTGAAAGAAAGTTATCCAGAATATCTTGCTAAGATATTTAATGAAGGTGGCTACACTTAACAGACTTTTACTGTAAACAAAACAACTTTATATTGTAAGGAAATGCCATTTAGAACTTTCCTAGCTAGAGGGGAAAAGTCAATGCCTGACTTCAAAGCTTGAAATGACAGGTTTACTTTGATTTAGGGGCTAACTCAGTTGGTAACTAAGTTGAAGCCAATACTCATTTAACATTTAAAAAACACAAGGGCTCTTAGGAATTATGCTACTCTTCTTGTGCTCTATAAATGGAACAAAGCCTGAGTGACAGCACATCATGGTTCACTGAATATTTTAAGCCCACTGTTCATACTGACTGCTCAGAAAAAAAAAATTCTTTTCAAAATATTACTACTCATTGACACTGCACCTGGTCACACTCTTGGGTGGAGAGGTACAAAAAGATTATTGTTGTTTTCATGCTTTCATTCTACACAACATCCATTCTACAGCCCATGGGTAAAGCAGTAATTTTGATTTTCAAATCTTATTCTCTAGGAAATACATATTGTAAGGTTATAGCAGCTATAGATAGGATTCCTCTGATGGATCTGGGCAAAGTAAATTGAAACCTTTTGAAAAGGATTTACCATTCTAAATTCCATCAAGAAGATTCATGGGAAGAGGTCAAAATCTCAACATTAACAGGAGATTGGAAGAAGTTGATTCCAGTCCTCATGGATGACTTTGAGGGGTTTAAGACTTCAGGGAGAAAGCTACTGTGTATGTGGTGGAAATAGCAAGATAACTGGAATTAGAAGTGGAGCCTAAATATGTGACAGTATTGCTGCAAGCTCATGATAAAATTTTAATGGAAGAGGAGTTGTTTCTTAAGAATGAGCAAACAAAGTGGTTTCTTGAGATGGAATCTAGTGCTGATGAGGATGCTGTGAAGATTGTAGAAATCACAATAAAAGATTCAGAATATTATGTAAACTTAGTTGATAAAACAGTGTTTTATAGTTTAACAAAAAAATTTTGAGAGGATTGACTCCAATTTTGAAGGACAATCTACTATAGGTAAAATGCTATCAAACAGCATCACATGCTACAGATAAACTGTTCATAAAAGGAGAGTTAATTATGCGGCAAACTTCATTGTTGTCTTATTTTAAGAAATTGCCATATACATCTCTGCCACCAGCAACCACAACACTGATCAGTCAGTAGCCATGTTGAAAGCGCATAGAAGGCGTTCTCAGAGAGTTCCCAATGACACTATCTGGTACAATTGAATAATAAAATAATAATAATAGGTGGTAAAGTATAGAAGCAAATATATATGTATGAGTCCATATTTTTATAGATAAATACATAAAACAAATAAACAAATTACTGTGAACATAGCACAGACCCCTTAGAAAAAATTTCAATGAATGATATAAAAGGGATAAGAGAAACAAACAAAAATTACCATTAGAACACCATAGTAATAATTTAAGAAAGAAAGAGTCACAATGAATGCTAACGTTAGTGGTCAAAAATTTGAAGGATAATAGATATTCGTATAGTCTCAAAGAATCTCCTCAAGATACTTACTGATTACCAAGGGGAAAAAATGACTTTACACTGGAAAAAAACCCAAACATACCTTTAATCAAGTGATCAGGGTTAGTATCCGTGATAATCAGTATATCATTATGTAGCCCGAATGATTCACTGAGAAAGGCAAATCATGTATGTTATTCTTGCAAAATGATGCATATCCTCTGCCTAATCATGAGATAACTTCAGTCAAACCTAAAGAACACTCTAGACAATATCTGACCAGCAGTCTTCAAAAGTGTCAAGGTTATGAAGTACAAGGAAAGGTTGAAGAGCTGTTACAGATTAAAGGAGACCAAGAATATATGACGTGAATCTTTGTACTCAAGCAGAAGAATATTAGTTGAAAATCTGGTAAAATCTAAACAAAATATATGGCTATTAGCATAATGCTAATATTAATTTATTAGTTTTAATACTATAGTATAATTATTCAAGTTTTAATAATATAGTATATTGTTTTAATACTATAGTATAATTATTCAAGGTGTTAATATTAGGGAAGCTGGATGAAGGGTGTGCAGGAAACATCTGTACTATTTTCCAACTTTTCTGTATATATAAATTTATTTTGAAAAATAGGGCCCACAAATCATAAATTTAAGTTTAATTTTCTGCTCTGGAATTTGCTTACAATTTCAACATTAATTATAATGTGATGTTTTCTTGATCTTAGTGTCTCACAGTTTATATCTAGATACACAATAACAAACTGTTCATGTGTAATTCTCAGTTGATTTTATTGTATTTTTAGATATATACTTTGACTTCCTTCTAAAGTTAATGTCTATGATAAATTTTCCTTAAAACTATGATATAGTATAAGAGCATATTTTCAGAAAAAATTGACATATGAGAAGACAACACTCTTGAATCACGTTTTAAATAAGAGAAGGGAAAGAAAGCTTAAGCTTTGATACCTTGGTGACATGGCTTGTGTACCTTGTTAGGAATGCGTGCTGCAGGAGGGATAATAGAAGTAATTGTCTAAGTGGCATTGTTTCCCAAGAAGTCATTATGTATACAGCATAGCATGTGTCATTTCAATATGACAATAATTAAATTACTTTAACCACTGTATGGAAGTGTTAGTTTAATGCATTGATGAGTACCTAAGTTTTACAGCTCCAGGGAATGTTACCTGAGCTATGATTTTAATACGTGATTTCAATACACATGAATTTGATATATTTCCCACTCACCCATGGTTCATATTTTTTAAAATGCTAAAGCTGTCCCATTATAATTAAAAATTCAACAAAGCACATTCTTTCTCAATCACTTAGATGACTCCCGTAAATGATTTAGGATGATTTAGACTTTTCTTATTGTTGTGATTGTAGTAGTGGTAGTAGTTCTTAAAGGTTGAAAATATAAAGTACTTAAAGAGAGATAGCACATTCTAGTTGACTTTATAAAGTCACATGATTAAAAAATACTTTCAAGGAATTATAATGGGTTCTTCTTCTAACACAGAATGTCAATATTCAAAATAAGGTCAATTGCCATTTCAACCAATGTTTCATACACTTGCAGGATCATTTTAAAAAGCCACTTACATTAATCAGATATGAAGATAACTAGGAAAAAATGGATGCATAGATAAATTGGTTTGATTAATAAAATGTAATTAAGTGAAAGTAAATGAGATTTTTCTTCTGAATATTAGTAACAGGAGCAAAGCAAATTTAAAGAAGCAAATTAATGTATTAGTATCTCCTCACCATACAGTTAAATGAACACAATTTGCAAAATTACACGCACATCATGCATATTGGTTGCATCCCTTTTTAATTTTTTCTTCAATAATCAAGTCAAAATAGAGTAGAATTCATTATGTCATCTTTAGATTATCAATAGGTTATAAGATTTGGATGTTGAGATTTTCAGATGAATGGTGTTTATATTGTTATCATAGTTATTACAAAAGATGATAATCTGGAACCTGCTATTTTTGATTGACTCAGATAAAACAATAATCCTTTGAAAAATTAGATTCACATGGACAAACTTTCTTAAAATCTTAATAAATTGTTTAAACTTCTTTTTACTAAAATGAATTCTAATTCTTACAAATTCCTAAATATTTGAAAACACTGTAGAAAACGTACATCTTCTGGGTAATTAGAGCAAGCTAATTTATAGATCCTTCAACCAAAATGACAATATGTCTTTCTACATCAGAAGCTGTTTCTAAATCCTTATATTAAAAATTATTTAAGCTTATGATAAAAGTTTTTAAAATTTTAATAAAATTAACATTAATAGCCCTATAGTAAATTAGCAGTTTCAGAAGAAAGAAATCAAAACTTTCTCATAGTACTGCTTTTTCTTATCAGAAAAAACACATTGTGTTATACTTTCATATAGTATTTGAGTGATGTTGTATCGGTAAAAGTCCTCTCAGAACTTGCTGTTCAACGTGAAGTTCAAGGGCCTGTTGCAACTACATACTTGGGAGCTTGTTAGAGACATAGAATCCTGGGCCCTGCTTCAGACCTCTTTATCATAAATTGACAAATACTTTTCTAAAACTCTGATTCTTTAATTTGGCTATGCGTTGGAAACAGTGAAATTTTAAAAAGAGAATACTGATGCGTTTTCAAGCCCAGAAATTCTGATTTAGTAGACATGCAGTACAACTTAGACACGGGTTTTCAAAAAAGCTTCCAGGTGGTTTTAATACACCTCAAAGTTTGAGAATCAGTGTCAGATGCATAATCAAAATTACCAATAGGTAACTGTGACCCATCCAACCAAAGTCAGTTACATTGGTAATTATTTTTATTTCTGTTAAAGAAAAATTAACTTATTTCAGATTTTCCCTTAAAAGATATGTTCTTGAAAGTTATAACTCAAAAGATTAAATATTAGAAAATAGGGTTACTTCATGAAGTTTTCTCTTTAAAGAGATGATTGTGAATACATTTGTAATTGATAATTTTATTTTAATTACATTAATAACACACTTTGTGCCTACAATTTTTCAATTTTTTAAATTAATAATGTTTTAAACGTTTTTGTCTTTATTCTGACATCCAAATATAAGCTCCTTTTTAAAAAAATTTAAAAAACAGCTCTTATTTGTTTTTATTTAAATATTTGCTAATGCTGGAGTTGATGGTTATTTTCAGAACTGAAACAGCACATTACTGGGAAGGTCACATTTGTTCTTTATTACTCTCTCCAGTGCACTTAAGCTTTGGTCCCAATGAAAAGTGAATATTTTAATGTATACTACTTTTACATTTGCCCCAGACATCCCTCCTTTAGGTCATGGGTATCACCGTTAAAACCTGTTTTATATAATTTTTGGTGGTACCAGTTTATAAATAGTTATTTAAGAGGTACCAGTGGAGACAATTATTGTACAATGCTTTTCTTGGGGCAATATAAGCGTGCATTATGTGCAATAATATAGTTTTTATTTCAGTTAAACTGTCTGAAGTTAATACTTTCATATGATCATTTACAATTCCTCCTTCCAATAAATATGTAAATGGCATGTCTCTGTTTTTGTATTAAGAACCATGCATCAATAACTCTCTTTATAAATTTCCTTTACCATACCCTTTAACTTATATTTGTCCTGTGTAAGATTTGAATTGTGGTCATAAGAAGGTAAATAAGAGAGGAGATATTTAATATAGAAAAGTACAGAATATATTTAATTATCTAAAACTAGGTAATTAATTATGTAATTTAAAAAGTTAAATATATTAATATTAACTAGTTAATAACTAGTTGATATATTGTATCAAATTATAGTGTCACATTGATATAAATTATTTTATCACCTTTAATTTGATGGCATTTAACTACAATACACATCCTAATCACTATATAGTCCTCAGTATAACTTTAAGATATTTTAACGGTGTTTAAATATGCATGAAACTCTACAAAGAGAATTATGTCCTTGAGTCTTCACTGCTTTAAACAAAAATCATCATCTCCAAAATCCAATCCATGCTATTACCTATATATTTTTGACACGAGAATTTCTGATACCTAGATTAATGTAAAGTTTTGACTGAGAACTGGTCAATCAGCCAAAACTGAATGGATACTAATCTTGGCATCAGGAGTTCTGCACTTACATGATATACGCATTTGGAAAGGCTTAGCTTTAGATTCTGATTAACACATACAACTGTGATCAAAAGTTTTAGATATAATTTTGATGCTTTTTAATACAGAAAGATATGTTAAAAGTTACACCTTAGTATTTTATGATATACAAATTTTGGCCTTTGTCACATTTTTTATAAAATTAATGAAGTAAATTGTGTTAATTATATTCCCGTGTAAACCTACATAAACTTTATCCATAAGAGAAAAAAATAAATAAAGCAAGCATCCATTCTTCAAAACAGAGTATGGCTATAAGCACTTACTTAGGAATTTGAATTTATTCAATACCTGAAATCCCAATAGCATTAGCTGCAGAGATAAGCATTGCAAGTTTGGTTTCTTCTACTTGGAATTTAAAATAACCACTCTCATCCATTTCTTAAGACTGTTATGCACTAATTAAAGACTATAAAGCATCTTGCAAATAAAATGCTACATACATGCCTAATAAGGCTAATAACATTTATAATGATACCAGCTGTTGAAATCCAACAGATATACATAATTAATGGCAGTTGAAGTTTACCTACAGCTTTTCCATCTGCTTCATGAAAATACAATTTCCAAAATTTAAAAAGGGTACACATACTTTTGTAGTCAAGATTTTCTCCACACTCATTGCAAAATATGTGTAGGTTTTAATGCAACTTAAAAATATCCTTGACCTATTTCAAGAAAATATAAAACCGTAATAATAAAGAAAAAAATGGGTCCATAAATAGTAAGGAAAAAAAGGAAAGAAAATACACAAAGAGTTTTTATGACAAACACATGTGGTAATACCACACTTTTACTAATCTAATAATATATGTATATGTGTCATGTTTTAATACCTAATTTAGAAATGAATAATACCAAAGTTTGATTTAATTTGTGTCACTATCTTTATGCAAGGCTCTACATCAAACATTACACATTCAGTTGCTTAGATAATATGTAAAACAGAGCTGTGAGGTAAGATTGTTAATACCTCAATTTTATAGATTAGGAAACTAATATAAATGATATTTTTAAAAAATCAGAGAAAATACCTTCATAATGGAGCAAGGGAATCCCCAAATGGAGAAAAAAGTGTCCAAAATTTACTGGCAAAAACAACAACAACAATAAAAGGATGGATGTAAATATACATTATACACTTAACAAAAGCCAACTGTGTTATTAAATATGAGTTGTGAGACATTCCATATAACAACCTCATTTTCTGATGAGAGGCGTTCAGTGGTCAGAATATTGAATATACTTGACTATAGGTTTTAATTCAGAAAGAAAAACAGGTGAGTTAAATACATGTTGGTGGAACAAATAAAAGCTTCCAAAATCAAATATGTTTTTGGCTATAGGGTATAGATTCCAGAAGATATTTATTAGGACTCAGGAGAACATATAGCCCAGGAACACATACCTAGAGTGGTCCTCAGCTCCATTTCTCTCCAATCCCTCATACATTTTTATCCAGAAAAAAGTAGATAGAAAACAAGACTTAGCCTTTAAACCCTAGTTTAACATTAGGAAAAATTCTAATCTTATTCAAGTCAGCGTAGTGTCAAGAATTCAACCACACTAAATAAAAGTAAATGGTAAATTTCTTGGACAGGGTTGTTAACAAAACTTACACATAGAGAAGATAATAAATATTATTGGTAGTTATGGATAACTTCTTGTATAACAACGGGGGGGAAAAAAGTAATGCATCATGAAGATGAGGACCTCAGTGTGTAAAAAACATAATTCCAGGTGCTAAGTACATGCCACGATGTAACAGATAACATAGATAATAGTTTGCACAAACTTGATAAAAATATAGAGAAAACAAACGAGAGTTAAAAATTCAGATCAAACTACAAACAACGGGAACAAAAGCGTGACTAGATATTTGAGGAAAGCAACTGAGAAAAACAAGCAATGTTTATGTAATAAATATATAGTAAATAACTGGAGACTTTGAGAGGAAAAAAATAGAACTATTAGCATGGAGTAATAAAGAAATAAATTATATGGACTGTAAATTTTTAAAAAGGCAAATAATAAATTGCTTAATGAGGAGATAATAGTTCTGAAAGACAAAATTACCTGACACAAAAATAATTGTGATTGAAGTAGAATAACTGAAGAAAGCGAGTAGAGAGAGTTGAGAATAATAATACAAAATGTTTAAGTTCTAGTGATTAGATGAAGGATAAAATATGGAGACTATGAGGGCATAGCATATACAATATATAAATGAAAACAATTACCATCAAAACATACTTGTTTTTTAAAATTATTGTACTTTAAACAAGAAGAAGGAATTCTTCAGAAACCTATATGGAAAAGAAAACCACCCACGGGGGAAAGTTTAGGTAAATTTATTTCCATAAAAGCTCGGGTTTTGAATGCAAAGGCACACACTCAAACACACATACATTGGTTCATGATGTATAAAGAAGTGTATTGGAAGGGCAGGGACTTGGGGAGCAGAGCAGTAAATTTGTACTCTAAAATTTATATCAAAGCACAAAGCCTACATTTGCTTATCCTACCCTTGGATGAGGATCTTAAGAAATGTGCAAAGAATGGGGTGATATGCCCAGGGGATGATATGTAAGGCATTTTGGATTTTAGAGACACAGGAGTTTGATATAACTCCTCTGATGGGTACAGATAACATTCTACAAGCTTGAAGGCAATACTGGGAGCTTAGAGAAATGTGTGGTAGGGGAAATTAAGGTGAAGCTTGAATAAAAAATTATAAAGTTGGACTGTAGCAATTAGCCTGTAGTCACATAGATTTTAGACTTTGCCTTAGTGAATAATTTGGATGAATATTGTGTGTGAATTGGGCATGTTTCCCTGACCCTTTCCATAGATTAAATCTGTCTTTCAGCTAGTTAACTGGGCCAGCTAAAGTTTGGATTTGCCCCTTCTTTCCTCCACAGAAAACATTAAGCCATAGAACATGCCAGGAAGGCAATGAGAGATCACTGTTCTGTTTAAAGGAAGTTGACGGGGAGTTTTTAATTCCCTCTCAAGTCCTTTTTATTAGTCCTGTTTGGCCAGTATGCAAAACAGATGGTTCCTGGAGGTTAACAATAGACTAACAGAATTAAGCAGGTGATTTTTTATATTGATTCAGCTGTACTTGATACGGGGTAGGTTCCACAGGAAGTACAGAAAGCCAAAGGGGACAGCAGGTCCCAAGCTAATGCTTTTATTCCCACACAAATTTGGAGTCCATCCAACACAAAGTTAGCATTGCCAGATTTAGGAAATAAAACACAGGAGCCCAGTTAAATACAAACTTAAAAAAAAAAAAGACTTCTTTAGTATAAGTATGTCCTAGATATTGCATGGGATAAATAATGTATTTTATCTGGCAAACTTATGTGGCATTATCCCTGACTGGAATTTACTACGCAATTATTGTTTTGCTACAGAAATATTTGACTTGCCATCATCTAGTGAGACAGGTCTTGGACATGGTAACCATTTCAAGTGTGCTAATGTGCCACCTTGATGAAACACGACTTGATCCTCTGAGGAAGAAGCACAGAAAGAGTTAAGGACTGTAGTCACTAGCACTACAGATAGAAACTGATAAATCCAACTAAAGTTCAAGATCAGTCCAGCCTATGAAATTCCTGGGAGTTTTGTACTCAAAGGCTTCTTCCTGTGCAGCTGATTTTCACAACCTATTAAATAGCCAGTCACTACCTTGTTACAGGGTGTTGACAAAAATTGCCCTAACTTTAAAAGGGCATTGGATAATCCAGGAGCCACAAACATCGAACATGGCGGGGGTGGCGTAAGAGGTATTCAAATAGAGAAGAGGAAGCCCAGCAAAGATTGCGTGTAAGATGGAAGTAGTACACTCTTGGGCATACCAAGCAGGGAGAGTTCAAAGGACCCATCCTTGTTCATAAGCAGGTTAATTCACTGCCCGTATGACTGGCTATAGAATACTGCAAAGGCTTCTCTGCTCCCATTGTTACATAAGCTAAACAATATGATTCTCCTCAACTGAGGCAAAACAGACTTCCTGGTTCCCAATTGAGGATTTTATTGTTGGTTGGAAATCATCTGCAACATACCCTGCAGATGGTAAAAGTGACAGAAGGTCACAGCTGAGAGTTGTTTATTTCGCAGAAGAGAAGTTAGACTTGGGTGCTTAGGGCACTATTTGAATATTTACAGACTGTTGGGCAGTAGCTAGTGGCCTTGCAATATGGACAGGCAAATGGAACCCAAGATGACTAGACAATAAAAATATCATTCTATGGGGTTCTCAGTAATGGAACTTTCTGTGGGAATTTACAAAAAGAATGAAAGTGGTTTGTGTAGACAACTGTGTGTGTCTGAGCATACACACCCAACTATACAACAGACAATCAAAACCAAAAATTAGTTGCAAGCTCAGAAAGGGATTGGATGCAAAGGTAGATGCCTTGTTCAGACCTCTCAGTCTTTCTATGTAGGTTTATGAAATATAGAACATGCAGGTACTCACAGCATACACTGACAGAGAACACAAATTACCTTGACGCCCTATAAAACTGATATAAGAAAAAGAAACTCTACCCTTTAACAGGGGAGCACTCACTTGAAAATCACTTGGGGAAAAATTCCCAATGGGCACAAGCCCTACCATGCCTAGGGGGTAGATCGCATTGGACCTAATACCAATAACCCCAGGGTGCTACAAATTATGGTTGGGATTAACACTGATTCTACTTTGTGCTTTACTCGTAACAAAAGCTGCTTTAGAAAGTACAACTTAATGTTTGAGAGAGAAAATTCTCTGTCAGTTCAGACTACGTGAATCTATTTCTTCTAGACATGTAACATACTTCCCTCTTACTAATGTACCACAAAAAACAGGGGCAAGAGAATAGGACAAGGACATATTATATTGCTACCACACCTCAGAACCCTGATCTCATTTAAATTTAAAATGAATAAGTAAAGCACCAGCTATTCAAAATATGTGATGAAAATGCTTAAAAGTATAGGTTATTTAAATGATCATATCCTCAGGTTGCATATGAAAGGAAGTAAACTAGGGACTTGACTGGAAAGGTTTCAAAGATCAAACATGAGAATGAGGACTGGGGGGAGGGGATACAATTACAGAACTTTTTATCTTCTTTCCCACCTCAGAAAATTGTTTCTTTGACTTTGTCTGAATAAAACACACTATCTATGCCATTATATTTGATAAGGCTTACTCCTAAATGTACTGTAAAATGTTTCATCACTTCAGCCTCTTTAGACAAATTGGGGTTAACTGTGACTGCAGCCCTGTCACCATGGACAGACAGTCATGTGATTTTTTTAAAACCTGTCAACTCCATTGACATCCACCTCAAGTGGCTCTGATAAAAAGTTAGTTTTCTGTGTTATTTCACCTGTGGATAAGGAGCACAGCTGAGCCAGGTAAGAAAACCTGAGCAAGAGGATAGGGCCATGGATCAAAGACATGATACGTGAAAACAGAGGAGATCCTGCACACGAGGGGAATACTTAGAGTGTGTCAGAAACTAGGAATGAAGTCAATCACGTCATCTTCTTGAGAGGATCTCAGATCTAGAGAATAACCTTGTCCACTTCTTTCTTTCAGATTGGGCATTAATGGCTGATGCTGAGAAGAAATTCTTGTGGCAACTTGTAATTTCCACAGAAGGGAAATTAGGTTTTTACTGATATATGAAGTCTGCCTCAATATTGCATTTGGGTAATGTGGGGGAATAAAAGGATACTTTGCATCCAGATGACTCAACTTCTTGGTAGCCAAGAGCACTTAACTATCAGGTTATGCTTTGTAATAGGCTGCATACCATTCTGATTAATTTTCCTACCAATGGAAAATATAGGGCAAAGGAACCTGACCAGTAGAACTTCCGCGCTCTTCGGGGCTTGGGCCAGCATCCGCAACGATACCTTGTCATGGTAGGTAAATGATTGCTGACATACGAATAATGCCAAAGTCTGATTTTCTCCTTTGATTATATCGAATATGAATTCATATAGAAAGTATTTAATAAGAATGGAAATTAAAATAGGATAGCATTGAAATAAGATTTTGGATATTATTTGGTTGCTTTTTATTACCAAATTCACCCTTATTAAGGTTGGCAAAAAGAGATTATAGAAAACTTTGTAGATTGGACTTGTATTTGATGGCAGGATATATCCTACAGCAGGCTTAAGGGGCACAAAATAGTTTTGAGTGAACAAATCCCACTAATATTTGGTGACAACAACACGTGTGATGGCCTGATAAGCCCTGGGCCTGCTCTGCCAGTACAATGCTGCTGCCTATCTTCTGAGAAGAGTTCAGGAGCTGGTCTGGGGGTCTGAGTCAATCTAAAATAACATCCCTGGAGGCTGTTTTCTATAATTATGTAAAGGGTTTTCTGAGCCAAATACAGCTTCTGATAGAAATCCCTTTCTAAGAAACTTTAGAGTAATTCAACTTTGAAGGATATAAAGCTCTAAGTAATTAGACTAATAAAATAATTGCTCTAAGGAGATAATTCTGAGTGATAGCTTAAACTCTCACTAACGTACTACTTGATATTTTAATCATTGTGAAATCTGATGTGTTTTAAGATCAGTGTCCATGATTTTCAGAAGACCAGATTAGAGAAGTGCATCTATTATAACCTTAATTTTTATAGGTTTATGGCATAAGTTATGATAGGGTCCCAGCTGACTCATGATTTGATCGTTTCTAAGGACCTAGAGACCATAAATAAAAGCAACTTTTCTTCTTCTATGTTGTGACTCATAAAGAATAGAACACATAAAAGAATAACACTCCCTGTGGGAAGTATTTACATGGTGGACTATGAGCTATGGAGCAGAATGCATTAGTAATGTTTCCTATGTAATGATCGAGGTGGCTTTAATGTTCCCTTCAGCTTCACCAAACTTCAGACAGGTTTCTTTCTGAATAGAGGCTCTTGACCTCCCTTTTCTGAGAGCATTTACATTAGAAAACTTGCAATCGTAAATATTTCCTCTGCCTTTAAATGCCAAGCTTCTACAGCCCAGGCATCTATTATATTTCTCAAAAATCTGGAACCTATCCTGTTGGAATGTTATCATTAAGAAAGATGGCACTTCTATCTCTTAACTTCTGTTAAGGTGACTTTTTCACCTTGACCAGCCTTCCCTCTAATATTCTCTCATACTTTTTTATCAGCTGACTTGACGGTTTAAACACCCTCTTGTCTTTTATTTCAGTTGAGTTCAATCACTGTCCCCTATTGCATTAGTGCCTCCCTTATTGCAATAGTCTTGAGTAACAGTTTCCTTGTTATTTTTAACATGTGTCTGTTATAACTTCATTTGTAAAGTAACAATATTACCATAAACTTAGTGAGTTGAAACAACACATTTATTATCTCATAGGCATGAACATGGGGGTACTTTGTGTCTGGAGATTTGAGAAGGAGCTTTCTTTTGAGCTATGGAAATATTTACCAGTCATTTGCTGCTAGGGTACCTCATTTCTTAAACGTGTTGTAACCCACTAACTCCCTATTTCACTATGTTTCATATATTTCATATGAGGCAGGACAGTAAGAAACCAGGAAAATTCCTTGGCAAGTGGAAGGGGGAAACTGAGACAACTGATTTAAACTGGCCTCATCCAGCACCCTGACTTACCTGCCACCTCCCTTGCATGACCACTCCTTTAAGCATTAAGCCCTCAAGCCGATGAGGTTCTTATCAGCATCAAATAACCTTAGGAACAAAGCCTCAGATCTGTCGACCACAGAGATTTTGGTCAAACTAGGCATAACATCTAGGCCTCAGAAGTGTTCCGGGCCTCAGCTCCAGGCCCAGAAAAGCAGGAAAACCAACTGAAGAAGCAATGCCACGGCGGGGACCAGATGCAGCGACTAATGACCCCACCCACCCTAGCACCAACCAATCAGTAAAGACCATGGCCCTGAAAGGACACACCTGGACAGCTGATGAATATTTGTTTGAGATACCCCCCTGAAACCTCCGCTAAAACCCCTGCCCTTAGAAAACAGATAAAACCCTTAAAGCAAAGGACACAGTGTGTGCTTTCTCTAGAGCACGCAGGAGTCTTTACCTCTTCTTGCCTGAGGCACATTGCTTTCTTTCTCCAAGACCCTTTCTTTTGCCTTAGTAAATTGTTTCCTGAGGCCACACAGCCCAGCTGGCTCACTTCTTCTGCCTCTGTGACTTTCTTTCTAAAGGTCCAAGGTAGCCACGTCTAAGCTTAATTCTTTCTCACATATCCAAAGGGCCAAGGCAGCTCTGCTTAGGTTCACTCCTGTTGCTATGATCTGACCTCTTCTACCTTAAATCCTTCCTTTGTTTCACTGTCCCCAGCTATAATAAATAGTCTCAAATTACCTGGATTTGCCCTGGCCAGTATGGCTCAATTGGTTGGAATGTTGTCCCATAACTGAGAGGTTGCAGGTCGAGACAATGCCTGGGTTGTTGGTTGGATTCCCAGTCTGGGGGCATATGATTCCCAGCCTGGACACGCATGGGTGCAGCTAGTCAATGTTTCTCTCTCCTATTGATGTTTTTCTCTCTCTATCTCTCTCTGTTCCTGCCCATTCCTCTTCCTAAAAGCAATGACAAAAATATATCTTGAGGTGAGGATTTAAAAAAACATCACCTGGACTCATGTTGTGAATTCTTCCCTGCACAAAGTCGAGAACGAAGAGCCCATATCACCATTAACACATACACTGATCACCACCTGTAATGTTATGCATTTAGTTGTGTTTTGTTTCTTTTTTTTCCAATAAAATATAAGCTTCATGAGTAGCAAGACTGCATTTTTTTAATACGTATTCCTTGGAACTAGAACAATATCAGGAATATCATATATCCTCAATGTATTTTGATTAAATGAATAAATAATTATTATAAGGCTAGGGTAGTTGATTGCTGATGCTCTCAGAAAAGATATGTAAATAAAATCTTTTAGAAAAAGTATTTGTTTATTTATTTTTAACTTAATATTAGGGTTTTCACTGTTGAGAAATCTAGGAAATTAACCTTGATGTCTGACTTTAGAAATCTCTGGAAAAAAATCTGTCTTTCAGTGTCTGCTAAAAGAGGAAAAGCTAAAATATATTTGCATAGAATTGCAAGTTTAATGTTTCCTTGGGGCATTCAATTCTAGAGCTTTCAACCACTTTCTCATTCTTGCTCTGAAATGCCTGAGTCTTTTTAAGCATTTGGTTTCTGAAGCATTTTTCTCAGTCTGAAAATTCTTACTGGATAGAATGCTTTTCTTCATGCTCTTTAAAAATCAATTTTACTTTTTAACTTGAGCTTCATAGTTTTATTTTCTTCAGTGAATGATGGTTGATTCTTCCCACTAAAGCCTCCCCAAAGCTAAAAACCTTGCAGTTCAAAGCCCAGGATAATAATTTGACAACATTTTGAAGTCTGTCAAAAGTCTTGAAACAGAAGGATGCACCAGTGTTCAGTTCCTCTTTCATTGTGCTGACACTCATTACCCCTTCATAGATCCAGAGTGTCTTGAATTTTAATTGTACACATTTCTTATAATGGAAGGATCTTCAGATGTGTGAGTATATGTATGTGTGTGTGTGTGAGTTTATGTAAAGTCACAGTAAGCCAGATAAACTGTTTGTCATGTGACAAGATGTATTCATAGGTTCTAGGGACTCAGGTATTATGTGGAACTGCTTAGAGGAACCATTATTCTGTCTACCACACAAAGCTTTGACCCTGAAGAAACTCTCAATGCCTCTGCTTACATGCCATGCAGAAATATAAGAAAATCATGACGAGTTGTATCCTAGCACTCTTTATTGGTAAAAACAAAGTCACCAAAGCAAGTGTTCTAAATTGATCAAGTTCAACATAAGGAAAGGAAAAGGAAACATTTGAAGTAAATATGAGAACAGTGTCAAATACTATATTCAAATAAGTTTAGACCATAAATACTTGTTTGATTTACTGTTTAAAAAATCCTTAGTGATTGTTCAAAATCTATTTTAGTAGTAGTGTGAGAATCTGTGTCACATAGCCCTTGGGGTTGGGTGAGTATTTAGTGAAGAAGAGACATCATTAACTGCATGCTATGTTTGGCAATACTTTAGCAAAGTAAAGGAAACATTACAAAATTAAAGCTAAGAATTAAATTAGTGATGGGCTTTTGTTTTGAGAGAGAGAGAGAGAGAGAGAGTGTGTGTGTGTGTGTGTGAGAGAGAGAGGTGGGGGTGGAGTTGGGTAAGAGGTTACTCATATTCATAGGATAAGAGGTCTATATAAAGGGAAATTCAAAGTGTCAAGCTTAAGGTTTAGTAGAAGGATGAACTGACAGAATAAGATTCTACAGAGACCAGAGCAGATTGAATCAAAATCATAACTATATTAAAAGGAAGTGAGGAAACAATTGGTGACATGGACATAAGTTTATGGAGAGGTAGCACAGACAAAGTAGTGGAGTTCAAGTTCAAATTTTATACTATTCTAAAATAAGTATAAGAAAGTAGTGTAACTGAATCAAGACACAGAGAGATTGACCTTGACCTTGACTTTAAGATTGAGGGAAATGAGAACATCAGTGAGATAGAAATAAATTTGCAGGGATTAGAGTTTGGATTGAGGGTCTTCATGAATAAGGGTTTTACTGGTAAGAAAAAGATAAGGGATGATAACTTTGGGTAACATTAAAGGTGGTGGAAGTTAGAGAGGAATATTATGAATATTTAGGATGTATATAGCTAATTACTGAGGGAGGTGAGTGAAGACCTTCGCTAGCAGAAAGAAAAGTATTATGAATCAGCACAAATGCTCATTGAAGAAGGTCATGGATATGAATTTTCAGCCCTTGTACATGTCTTTCTTCAGTAATGCTCAAAGCCTCTCCCAAATCTCTGTTTACACAGAATTTTGGATTTTATTTCCGTTCCTGAGGGAATGAAAAATCATGCTTTGGACTCAGAGAAATTGTAGAGATCAAGCCTAAACCACAAATAATATTTGGACACAAAGAATAACCATAAGGTGAGCTTAGAAAAGTCTAGCAGGTGGCAAAGAGAATGTGGAGTGTCAGCAAACAGAGTATCTGGCTCTTTCAGTTGTAGGAGGAAAAAACATTTATAATATTAATTATATTCTATGGGGACTTATAACCATGCCAACACTCTACTATAGTAATTGAGTACTTTATAACAACAAAAACAAAAAGCTAAGCCATGCAATTAAATGAATGAAGTATCATAATTTTGGTATGCCCTTTTATTTAGAAGCAAATATACAATCATTACCTGAAAAAAAAAAACAACACTTAAATCCAAGCTCTTATTACGTTAAAAAAGTCAATGTTAATTCAGAGTAAAATTACCAGCCAAACGCAGAAGAATCCAAGCTACAATTAATGAGACAACAGAAACAACAAAGAACAGATTTGACTTTCATTTGTAAATGTTGCTTTACCTATCACTAAAAGACAAAAAATCTTATTGAAAATGTAACCAAAGTACTATATTATATATACAACTATGTCTTACTATTAACAACATCTTGTCAGTGTTTAAAATTTTCTAAATATTTTATATTTACTTAGATTTGTTGGGTCAACTCAAGTTCCAGGTAAAGACCACACCATATAGTAGTGAAATTGTTTACTATGCTTCTTACATATTTTTAAATCTGTAAGTAACCCATACCATCTCCTTCAATTTTTGTGACCCTGCAGTTTAATGATTGAGAAACTAACTTGCTTATCCTAACTGAAATTCAGAGTGATTGTATTGTTACATTGTTTTCTATTATGTTCTTCTGACCCTTGATTTTCCTGGTAATCAAATCTATGGACTTGAACAGATTCAGAATTAATTTATATTAATTTTTATTAATCAATTTTTATTATTTTTGTTATTTGATTTTTTTATTTTGCAAGAAAACTTCATGAGTTATATTATGCTCTCTTATTAGATAGCACAGCACATCTGACTCTTTGTTGTTGTTTTGCTAGCAGGCCAGGCCTTTTATATCAAAGAGGACAAAAGGGCAAAATTTAATATTTTCTTCATTTATTAGCTGGGTTATATCTAAGGACATTATACTTATAAAGGGAAAACATTTGTTCTTTAACTGTTTGCTTATTGTGTGATATAGTTTATATGAACAAAGAAGAATAATATTTTTTGTTTAATTTAATAAATAAAAATATAAAAGAAAATCTAAATGATGAGTTAATTTCCAAGCATAACCCAAGCAGAGGTTTTTTGTTTTGTTTTGTTTTTGCTTTTGTTTTTTACTTTTAACTATAAGAATCAATGGATTTATTTTAATTTATTGAATTTTTTTCTTGGAGATACTTATATCTTTTAACTGAGGGTTCATCTTCAGGTTGGTCAGTAAATATTTTTAATATGACTCCAGTAGATTTTTGACAAGTTTTTGCTTATTGTTACAAGGTATATCAGGCCTATCTTGTAATTTTGTTGCTGAGACCTAGAATTAGTTGTTTTCTCAAAGAATCTTTGTTCATTTTGCTAGGGGAAGATAGGATTCTGTGACCATAATCTGAGCACTATGATTTATCACTGTTACTGGCTCTATAAAAAGCACTGCCATAACAAAATTCAACAGGCTGGTGGCTTCAAGAACAGAGATTTATTTTGTCACAGTTTTGAATATTGGAAGCACAAGATTAAGGTTTCAGCAGGGTTGGTTTCTCTTTGCAAATGACCCATGTCTTGATGCCTCCTCACGTAATCATCCTTTTGCAAGTACAACCCTGCTATCTCTTTGTGGAGAGATAATCCAAATTTTCTCTTTTTGTAGAGACACCAGTCGGATTGTATTAAGACCCAACCATAAAACTTCATTTAACCTTAATAACCACTTTAAACACCCTAGATCCAAATATAGTCACAATCTGAGGTACTGGGGGTTCGGGCTTCAACATATGGGGGAATATAATTCAGACCATAACCCTACCAATGTACTATTTTCTAAGCAGAAATAGCAAGGACATATATTATTTTTAAAATACAGTTCATCATGAATTAGATCTGTATATATTTTCTTATTTTTTACTATGTTAATATTTTTACCAGAAATAATTTAAGCATTTTTACAGTTTTACTTTTCCGTCCTTGAATAAAATCCATTGGAGACTTCCTACCAAATTTCTAGATTACAAAGTTAACTGAAATAATTTGATGACTGAGTATATACACAAGTTTTTCTTTTCTTTTTAGATTTTAGAAATTTTATTTTGTTGTCAGGTAAAACATTTACATTTTTCCATAGTCAAATCCATAAATGGTTTTTTACCAAACTTTCATGCAATTTAGAAACATCTCTTTTTAAGGGAACATTTTATTAGGCAGCATGTACTTTTCAAGATATATATATGTAGGGGACCCTCAAAAATGAAATTATCATCTTCAGGAGGGTGGGCCCCTTATACTGTAGGCTTCCCCCACTAGGTGAGTTTTCTAGGAACCCATTTGTATCAGTGTGCCAGCTGGTGTTGTTAGAGGCTGCATTTGGCTTCAGTAATTTTTTTTAATACTCTTTCAACTCAGTTGCCCATGTCATGTCGGGTGATTTAGGAGCACACTTGCCTACACTACGCTGATTGTTCAGCAGTTTTTGACCAAATGACATGACCTCTGTGCCCCACCCTCCCTATGTATCCAATCTCACCCTGATGACTTTTTTGTTTCCTGAATAAAAAAAATCCTCAAAAGGAAACGTTTTTGCCAATGTGGAAGAGGTGAAACAAAAAATGGCAGAAGCATTAAAAGGCATTAAAAGTGACAAGGTCAAAGACTGTTTTAAGCAGTGGAAAAAATGTCTCAATAGGTGTATTAAATCAGATGGAGAATACTTTGAAGGTGACTGAAGTTTTAACATGTAGGAATAAGTACACAATTTTATAAATAAATTCTGTTCTTTTTGGTCCCCTCATATATATTGTATATACACATATATATGAGATGTACATATATGCACGTGTGTGTATATATATGTATATATATGTGCATATATACATATATAACAATTTATATGATAGATTGGTGATAGATGATAGATAGATGATAGATAGATGATAGATAATCTTCCATATCTTCCATGTACTGTGCTGGTAAATGTTTAAAAACTTACTCTATGTGGATAAGGGAAGGCTGTAACACTTGATACATTTATCCGTTTTCACGGTATAAATACTACCACCATGACTGATTTCAAAGGTGCTGCTTTATGACTTCTGAATCTAGATCATAAAAAGCAATGTCTTTCTCCTGACTTTCTCTCAGGATATGTACCTTGGGAACCCTGAGCCACAATGCAAGTATCTAGCAACTCTGAAGCTACCATGTTAGAGACAGTTTATGGAATGACCAAACAGAGATGGAGAAATATTTCCTCAGCCCTTTGTTTTTCTCAGAACGAATGACAACCTGGTCTCCACATGACTCTAGCTTCAACCAATATTATTTGAATGAAACTGCATAAGGAACTTCAAGTAAGAACTGCTTAGTGAGGCACAGCCCACATTTAGACCTGAGAAAGGTAATAATACATTTCTATTATTATTGTTCTTTTACTTTTTTTAATTGAGAAATAAATTTAGACTTGCAAAAAATTACAAATATTGTACAAAGGATACTATTTAATCAACTTCCTCAAGTTTTCACTACTGTCATTTTTCAGGTTTAGAATCCAACTTAAGAATCCATATTATATTGCTTTAGGTTTAATTTACTGAGTTTTGAGGTGGTTTCTTATACAAGTATAAATTTTTGGCCAGTAAGAGTCCCTTTATGTTGACCTTTCTGACCTTTTGTCTTAACTCCCCAGACCCATTCCTGGGCTGAAGCCTCAACTTTCCTCTTTGCCTCAAGAAGCTGATATGGATCATCTTTATCTAGAACACTGTGTACTAAAGATGCAACTTTTCTATCTGACCTAAGAGAAATTAATATGTAATGATGGAACAGGAAGCACTTATAAAAGCACCCCCATTCAGGAAGGATAACACATGTGGGTCATCATTCCATTATGCTCTATGGTCTTACCCAAAGTGATCGCTGTAGAAATTAATTCCACCTTTTTTTTTTCTTATCTTGATTAGGGCCAATAGGAGTTTGGAGAGACCATCGGTTCATTTTAAATCCTGAAGAATCATTTTCTTTTTTGAGTTTATGCCTATGGTCTTTTATAATATAGACCTCTTTCAAACTAGTTAATTTTCTTTTATAATTGTTAATCCTCTGATAATTATTTTTATGTATAATTCTGTGATTTTTCTGTAGGACAATTTCTTTGTGTTCTTGTCTACATACCTCTTTTTTCATCAACTAAAATGGACCTCACAGGCTTTGATGAGAGACTGTCATGTTTAGTCTTGTTGGTGAGTCATGTATGTTAAAATAAATAAATATATCAGTGTTATATTAACCAGTTCAATTCACCAATTGTTACTTTTATAATACTTTCATTTCATTCTTCCTACAAAGCTGAGTTTATTGATATGTTGTTTATTTAACTATTTCAAAACTTGAATTTCCACTGTTTGGAGTTAAAGGACAATTTAGTTACTCTTCCAAACTTACTATTTTCTCAATTTCTCAATAATTTCTGAGAATTTTTATTCCCTCTTGTACTGGCTAATTCTGCACTTACCTTTTCTTATGCTTTTAAGAAGGAGAGAGCCAAGAGAACAGTTAGTAGGATCTTTTCCTCCTAATTTTCATTTGTAGCTATTCAATTTTTTAGATATTTTATCAGCATATCTTTCAACTCTTTATTTTATCAGTGCTATTATATATATATATTCTTTACTTCTCAGGAACACTTTCACGCTTTCTAAATGTTATGCCTTTATAATTTTTTTTCTTGAATGCAAGTATCTAATCTCTGTGGATTGTATTTATAGCTTATTTAATGTTTTCCTGTTTCGTCTCTGTTTCTACTAGTTTTTTTTTTTCTTTCTGCTTGTTTTGTTCTTTGTCTTAAGTGTTTAGCCTTCTCTCACACACTCTGTATTTAAGGAGAAGGCAATAGTTCCTGGCAAAGGACTCATAGAATATGTTAGAACAAATTTCTATTTGTTGAGAATTCACAAATAAAAACTGAAAAAAAAAAGGAATACATAACTTTAATTTAAATACATTAGAAATAAGTGAGTAATTACAGGACCATCGCCTAGAGAATGAGGAGCCCAGAATAATAGGTATGATATATGTTACCCTTTTACCTCTTAAGGTGACCACTAATTATGAAATTTGTTCAAAAAACTGAACTGTGCTTTCAATTGTCTCAGGATCAAAATGGCCAATGTGAAAGCTTACAGTCTGCCAGAGATGGTTTCCTGTGTTGAGATTCCCAAGGCCTATATCTTAGAATGGAGGGTAACTAGGAAATTGGTAAACTCCAATGGATTGTTGCCCAAATATGAATTCTTTAAGTCCCTGAATGGAATAAGTAGATTTGATATTTCTAGGGCATTTGACCTAGCAAATTACAGAAGTAAATTTTATTAGAGGAAAGTAACATTATCCATAAGTATATTATATATGCATAATAAGTTTTCATATATAAGGTATAGAATTGAATAAAAACAGCTAAAAGATATATCACATTATTAAAAAAGAAAAGATAATAAGAATAGCAACACCAGAGTTTAAATAGCATATTAATTGTTAGGATTATCACTGAAATGATGTTATAAATTATGTAACTAAATTTGATGAAAGATGGAATTGTTACATGAGATAAAAATTATGATAATTTAGGAAATCAAATTTATATTATAAAAACTCACAAAGAAAACTTCATGCTACTTGGGCCTACTATTGCGTTATACAAAGCAATTATGGAATTATGCCAATGTTATAAAAATTCCTTCCAGAGAATGAAAAATGAAGGAATATTTCCCATAGCATTTTATGAGGCCAGTTTAAAAATTAATACTGGAACATTTACAAGAAAGGAAATTTATAGCAAATTATCATGACTAAAAGTATATATATATATATATATATATGTAACTGTAAACTGAGCCTAATATGGCTTTTGTAAAATAAGAAAGTATTATTGAATATATGTTTTATTTGTTTAATAAGTGGAAGAAAAATATTTTCTTACACATGTTATAGAACTTAGCCATGTAATTTATCTAATAGTCTATTTCTCTTTGGAGAGAATATTGGAAAGATTAAGATATCTATACATTAACTTTCCAGTAATCTTTTTGTAGGCTATGATACTGATTTAAATATTTTTAGTCATGAGAAAATCTCTTTTCTTAAAAAAAGGCAAGTATCTGACAGATGCCATTCTTTTTGACAAGACAAATAGAGCTATATATAACAATGGGAAAATGTGTCATCAGATTAGGTTTTTCAACTTACCCACTTGTTCTTTTTTATTTCGTTATATCATTTTTTTTAACTTTTTTCTAAATGAAAACAAACTGAACTGATCCTACAGAAAATATCTGAGAAAATGAAAAACAACAAAGCAATATAACTAACTTTTATTGCTAGTTCTCTAATTTGGAGGTGCAGAGACGGGAAGGTTATTTATGAGGGTAAACAAAAATGAAATAATATACAAATGCATTATCAGTAGCTCATTCATTTGGAACCTATAATTTGGCCAGAGAAATTCCATTTATACTGAATTACAAAATATCTCTAGGGAAATTGATATGAAATCGAATTCAATATATATGGGAAAACTCTTAGAATTTGCTTCCAGTGTTACCAAAGAGTTTATTGGGACTCAGAACACCAGGGTGGAAAGAAGTTTCACAAGATAATAGATTGCTCAGAAATTATGCAAGGATAACACCTTCTCATGGCCTTTTTCAATGGTAAGTTCCCTGGAAAGTGTGCAGTGTAAATGGTCCCAGATATAATTAAAAATTTTAATTTCTTGTTGATTTTTTTAGTGGGACTTTCACATTTGAACTGTATTTAAAAGTAGGGATAGAAAAACAGAAATGCATTTCCATGCTACCCATTACATATTGAATCTATCATACATTCTTTGCAATATATTAGGCTTTCAGGTGCTATATAACAAATGAAAATATATGGTATTTTCCCCTGAACAAAATATGCATATGTGTGCATGTGTATGCTTGAGTGTGATACTGTTATGTTACAGAATTACATACTTATGATTTTGTACTAAAAGATTTTGTAATAAAAAAGGGGCATTATTTGTGAGGCAGACTGTACATACACACACACACACACACACACACACACACACACACAAGCACTATAGTTTTTTTTTTCCCCAGATAACTTATTTTAAACCATTTCTAACTTTTTGTGCTCTCCAGTTCACATCTGCATGTCTGTCAGACAAACTAATTCCACACTTGTTTGATAGCATTCACACATTTTGGTAAGAACTCTCTTTCTGTCCTCTCTCTCACAAATGTTATTGCATCTTCACTTCTTTTCATCCTTTTCCATGATCTCAGTAGAATATTTATCATTTTTCTCTCCAAAACAAATCACTCTACTCTGTCTTGGAAACTATCTCTCATCTTAAGAGTTTTTATTTTAATATTACTCTTCCTTGGCATTTCATTCCCTCCATCTCCACTGATTTTTTTTTCACTTATATTTTTCTAACTTATTTAATTCTCTCCTATCCTGATAAAATATTTTAGTCAGCTCTGCAACCATTTATTCTCTTTTTTCCACATTTTAAATTTGTTTTTTAGTTTTCTTTTTTTGTAAACAAGTGATTGATTGAATAATGCAACACCTCAAGTTCCAGAAAACAGTATGGTTTTCCAACTTTCTGTGGAAACAGCGCATGATCAATCTACTTTATAGGACTAATACAAGTTCATGCTTTTTGTGTTATGGTGAGACAATATTAATGAATCCAATTTAGAGTGGTTGAAGCACAAGTACAATAATTCTTGAATGTGATCAAAGCTATGTAAGACATGAATTTGAATCCATTATTCTGAGGCTTAACGTCCTACTGTAGTCCCTTCATCTTCATCAGTTTCATTTTTAGCATGACGAAGAGATTTCCTATCTTTCTCAGCTCTCCATAAGGCCTTCTCTTTTTCACCTTCTCTTTCTTGGTCTTGATCTCTTTTTCCATCTCTTGAAAGAGCTGGAGGAGGAAAACAAGGAGAGGTGTCCCACTCTTCCGCCCAGCCGTCTTTGCTGTCATCAGCACCGTCCCCAGGAACTTGCTCCTTTACGCTCTGATCTGAGAGGAGGTCCCCTGCGGTCTCTGCCATCCCGTTTTTTCTTAGATCATGGAGATCATCTCTCTCCCGTCGGAGGTCATCTCTATCCCAACCGTCCCGGCTACTTCAATCTCTCTTCCTCAGCTGGTCCTCTTCTCCTGTCACCTTCATCCCTAGGTCCTCTGAAACGATCCTCTCAATCCCCACCTCTCTCTGTCCATTCGTTCTTTTTTAATCATTAAAAGGTCAGTCCATATTTACTGCTTCCATTTCATCACTATACACTTTTTTTTTGTTTTTCTACAATAATACTTTGTTTTTCAGTCCTGCATTTTTAACTACTCTTAATGAGGTAGAGATTCAGAGTACCAGTGATTTTTCTACTCCCTTGTACTTAAAAAAAAAAAAAAGCAGCAATCATTTGTCATCCTTTCCTTTGTCATAACTCTTATTTTCTTGTTTCATTCATTTTCAATTTATCATTACACTCAACATCTTAGTTTAAAATCTTCAATCATTACATCTGAAGGATCGAAATTGCTTTCTAATTGTTGAGCCAACGTTAATCTGTATGCCTTTCAATTCATTATGCACGGAGTTACTAAATGAATTTTTCTGAGCCATTGATCTAAAAATAGTATAATGTAGACTATTTCTGATGAATTCCCATTGTCTGCAGAACAAAGACTAAAGGAAATTGACTTGTTTATCAGGAACTCCATGATCTGACTCCAAATCACCTTTCTGATTTTGGTTTCCCTACTTTTTTTTCATGAAACCTATAATAGTGCCTATAATATTTGCTTATGTTCATACATTTGCTCCCACTTTTCTAACAAAAAACCCCTTTCTATCCTTTCTAGCACATTCCCAATTCCTCCTGTTTCATTAATCATTCCATGATAACTTAGGCAAAATATATTACCTCTTTTTAACTTCTATCATATTTTACCTATACGTTTTTTCCTGAAAAACATTCCATTACTTATAAAATATATATTGTTGAAAATGTTTATGAATTATCAGCCACATAAACATAAAATTACAAAAATAACATTTTGTATCTTATTTTAAGTATAATAAATTATAATGTCATATTAATGTAATGCCTTGGTTGATGATAAGATTGTTCTCACTTTCCTCTCTATAAATTCATTTGTTAGGCCATTGAAATATATAACTTAACAACTGTGTTGTCAATTACTGTAAGTTAAAAAAATATTAGTTGCTCTTGGAAAATGCAAGATTATAAAATATATATTTTGGTAATTTTTGATGTTGAGAAGAATATTTCTGCTAATATAATCTAAAAGGAATATTTGATTTAAAAAACTTTTGAGTTTTGATAATTTTCTATATATTATAGCTTCAAGCCCTTTATCATATATGTGGTTTCAAATATTTTTTCCAATTTGTACTTTCTATTTTTATCCTCTTAGCAGAATGTTTAATAGAAAATTTTTTAAAAAGTGAAAGCCAGTTTATCATGGCTTTTATTTATGGATTCTATTGAAGGTGCCATGGCTAAGAACTCTTCACCAAACCCCAGTCGTTAAGATTTTCTCCTTGCCCTGGCTGCTGTGGCTCAATGAATTGAGCAGCAGCCTGCAAATCAAAAGTTCTCTGGTTTGATTCCCCACCAGGGCACATGCCTGGGTTGTGGACTGGGTCATTTGAAAATCAGCCAATCGATGTTTCTTTCACACATTCATGCTTCTTTCTCTTTCTCCCTCCTTTCCCCTTTCAAAAAATTAAAAAATAAATAAATAAACAAAATGCTTAAAAAAGATTTCTCCCATTTTTCATTAAAGTTATATATTTTGTTTTACATTTAAATCTATAATGCATTTTGAGTTAATTTTTGTGGCGTTATAAGTTTATGTTGAACATACTTTTTTCTTTCCTCTCTTCACTGTTGCCTTCCTCTCTGCTCCCCTCCCATCCCATCCTTTTTTTCCTTTATTTTTTAATATAGTTATTTTATTGTTCCAGCACCATTTGTTGAAAAGACAATCTTTCTTCCTTTGAATTGCTTTTGTACCAGTCTAAAATCAGTTGCCCATACTTGTATCTATTTCTGAGTTCTTTATTATGTTCCATTGATCTGTGGGTTTATTTATCTTCAAATACCTCATATTCTTGGTTACTGTAGCTGTATAATAAATATTAAAAATTAGAGTAATTTCCCCCACATTCTTTTTCAAAAATATAAGTGATTGTAGGTATTTTGATTTTTCACATTAATTTTAGAATATTATCAATGTTTACATAATGTTATTAAATTTTTGATGGGAGAGAATTGATATATTTATTATGTAGAAACTTTGACTAATACAATACATCTCCCCATTTATGTCATCTTATTTCTTTCAACAGAATTTTGTAACTTTTAGTATATAGGTCCTGGACATGACTTGTTATGTTTATGTCTAAGTATTTCCTTTCTGGGTGTTATGTAAGTAGTATTGTTTGTTTAATTTTTGCTTCTATGTGTTCATTGCAAAATACAGGAATACAATTGATTTTGTATGTTGATGTTATGTCCTCCAAATTGATGAACTCAATTATTAGTTCTAGGAGTTATTTGTAAGTTCTTTGGAATTTTCTCCATAAATGATCATGTCATCTGCAAATATTTTACCTATAGATATATGTTAATAGTTACATGTCTCTTATAAGTTTGACAGTGAATCATATATCTTCTACATTAATTTTTAAAATGTGTAAAAAGCAAAAACTACTATTAAATATTAATAGTCCACAATAAATAATTTTGAATGAATTGGGTAAAATTTCCTAATTATCTCATTCATCTATATAGCATATAGTACAATAGAGTGAATTATTAATTAATATTTTTATATTTCATGTAAAACCTAATATTTGGAAAATTTCCCAACAGTATGTGAAATGGCATTTGCCACAAATTCTGTGGATTTCTAATATTATATAGCAACCCAATTTATGATGTGTCTTATCAGACTCTTGATTCCATCATTTGCCAGTTATCTTGGTGTTATCTATTCTAAGTGAATTGCCAAAGGACTATATCAACTTTTAAAAATGTGAATTCCATGCTTTCATTTCAGGTTTACTGAAACAATATTTCTGAGGATATGCAATTGTATTTTTAAAAAGCTCTTCAGTTTTTAAAAGTATGAATATTGCAAATTTCCACTTATGCAGCATTTGTGAAATAACGTTACTAAAAAAATAAAGAATAGATTAGTAATTGCTAAGGTTTAGAGGTAGACAGTAGAAGATAGAATGTGGCTATAAAGAATTAGTATGAGTGATTCCTGTCATGTTATGGTTAAATATCTTGATTGTGGTAAAGGTTACCTGAATCTGCACATATTATGACATTGGACACACACACACACACACACACACACTAAGACATGTATATCTGGTGAAATCAGAGTAAGTGCTCTGGATTTTAGCAATGTCAGTATTCTTGTTTTGATATACTATGGTGATGCAAGATGTTAACACTGGGGGATCCTGGGTGAACGCTGCGTGAGACCTGTCTGTATATTTCTTTAAAATGTCTTCTGATGCTCTAATTATTAAAAAAAAAAAAAGTAAAGTTTAAAAACAAAAACAAAAAATATCTCAGGTAACTTTTATACAACATCTTGACTCTACCATGACTGGCATTTGAGAACACCTGCATGGGAAGCTTTTATTGGAATTCATGAGAAAGTTGCATAAAAGTTCACCTTTTAGTGGTAAAAATCTTATAATGCTATCATCAAAGAAATGTGATTTTTAGTTTGAGTGTTTGAGTAGTACAGAATCACTGTCAAGCCTATGTTAGAAATACACTGCTTAATTTAAAATTAATCCACTTATCCCTTTCTGTTCCACATTGGACTGCCTAAGCCTTTCATTATAGTAATAGAAGATAAAATGAATCTCAAACTCCTGACACATGTAGATAGCATGTCCAAGGTAGGCTATAATTAATAGTCATTTTATTATTGAGGAAGATCACTAGATTTGTATAATTATTCTTTTATCGTGAGTGTGTAATTCACATTAGATCTTATGAAGTGACATCTTTGATTCTCTGGTTTGTAATCCCAATGGGAGCTATTCATTAACAGTAACAAGATGAACTAACAAGATGAACATGAGTGCACAATGTCATTCCTTAGTTATAAAAACAGTACAATACTGGGATTCATGGTAAGAAGAACAATGTGTTGATACCAAGAGTCAAATCTCCCATTACACTCAGTATCTTACATGGTTAAAATCTTTTGTGGGTACCACATTTAGTTTTGGCTCTGCAACTTAAAAGGGAACTCAGAGAGGATTAAAAGAGAGTTCCATAAATGATTAAAGGATTAAAAATATGACCTCTAAAAGAAGGTTAAAGGGACTGTAATTATTTAGCCTGAAGACTAGGAAACCAAGAGATAAGTTAGAATTATCTGTTAAGGATACTGACAGACAATTATGCAGAGAAGGCTAAACTGTGTTCTCTAATTCCTCTAAATATGCCCAGGAGAACTGAAAATAAGTTGTAGCATAAGGGATTTAAATTATATTTTAAATGCAATTTCAAGAAAATTGTCTTTTAGATATTTAAAATTGTCTATGGATATTGTAGCAATTCCATTATGAAAGCAATTAAAAAGAATATTTAATCAAAAGACATCCAATTGTGTTTACCTACTTGTAGGAGCACTGAGGCTATAGTGACTTTTATGTCATGGAAACCCCTCAGGAAAGAGTCGGTCTAAATGATGTCAATCATGTTAACTAACTACAACAACAATGCAACAAAAACAGCCATCAAAGGCACTTACATAAATCACACAAACCAGGCATACCTTTTCTGTAATTGTGGAAAAAAATAGTTTCTGGCATCAAATGACGGTAAAGAGAGTTAATCTTATGCAAAATTATGCTCTCTGTCTACAGAGTTTATTGTCTTGCCTTCACGTCCTGTGTGGCATGTTTTCTCTCAGCAAACTTTAGGAGTCCAGTGTCTTCCTATTCTTCCAGTCTATTCTCCTGTCACTGTGGAATCATTTATTTGTTTATTTATTCTACAAATATCTACTGTCTGACATACTGTAATCATTATGGTGACTAGTTAGGATACAGTGGAATATAAATAATATAGGAGCAGTTACTGTTATCATGGAGCTAACAGTCTAATAGACATACAGAGAAGCAATGTAATGCAGGATGCTATAGGACCATAGAGGAGAGATGACTAACTTTGGTAGTGTAGCAGTTTTGATAACCTAAAAACATTCTATCAGTCTAAGAAATGTGGATCCCACCTTGTTGGATAGCAGAGCAACTTAATCTTACCTGCTACCAATATCCCTGTTGCTTTTGATGTGCATACTTTCTGTTCAGTTTACAAGAGTTAACTTTGCTTCTTAGTCTTTCTGAATACTAACATTTACATCTGTTTCTTTCCCAGAAGGAAAGTGCTGGTTATATTCTCTTGACACAGAGAGCATGACTTGCATCTGCACATTATCAGTCTTTGTGTTGTCCCTTGGGCCCCTGAGGAATTCTGAAGTGAGTGTTTCCTTTGGCCATCTGATCACTGCATACAGACTCTTTCCTTAATCTCTGCAGCTGGTAGACTTATGGGCTGAACACTTTCAGCTTGATCACAGATTGGGGTCCCATTCAATGGCTCAACCCAACCTCAGCTTTCATTTATTCCCCTGACATCTGGCTGTGATTACCATTTGATTCCTGACCCTGCTCAGGTCACACCTGACTACACTCATAAGTCCAATTAGTCCTTTTCAAGGCATACTTCTGAAAAACTGACCATATAACATCATTAGTTATATTTTTATCTTGCCAAGAATCATTCACAATCTTTATAACTGCTGACTGCCTATGCCAGTCTTTCAACAACAAATGAAATGGGTTGCTGTATTTGCTGGGATTTTGGTGGTCAAGAGAAAGTAAGATTATTATTACTCAGTGGGGTGAGAAGTATCTCTGGAGTGTAGAAGATCCTCCAGGGTACCTCTTAGCACTGCTCTGCCCAGTGATTAAAAAAGTACAATCACAATGACCTAATATAAGCATCTGATAGTGGCATACATACTTCAGGGACGAAGCTTTGGGTTAGCCCACCCCACAACTAATCAAACAAGGATTTTGGAGGAAATATAGAAGTAGAAGAAAGTAATTATAAATATCAATTGAAACCATGTAATTATCTGATATACATATATATAATTTTGATAAAACATATATAAAAAGATTGTTTTCTTTTCTTTTTAAATTATTTATATAGTATATATATTATAAGTACATATGGATGTACCATGACACACACACACACGCACACACACACACACACACACAAAATAAAACAATACTAGAAATTTAAATTGATCTAATTACAGAACTGATTAAGCAATCCATGTGAAGCTACTAGTGGTTCTACTTGTTTGATCAAATCCTTAATGATATATGTGGGTAACAATGCAATAATAATAAGTAAAATGTGAGTAACTAAGGATAAGTTTTCAAATTAAATATGTTAGTTCTGAACTCATAAAATTAATAAGACATTAAATGATTATAATGTTAAAAATCCCTTAAAATACCCTTGGCCTATATTAATAAAAAAGTACAGTTGAATTTATTGGGGTGACATTGGTTCACAAAACCATACAGGTTTCAAGTACATAACTCAATAAAACATCATCTGCACACTGCACTGTGCACCCATCTCCCCAAGCAAAGTCTCTTTCTGTCCCCATTTATTCCCGCTTTGCTCACTTCCACCAACCTTCACCTCCTTCTTAAGAGTCACTTGTTTTGTATTTATTTCTAAATGTATATTGTTTAGTTCTACCTGCTTTTGAAATTTACATAAATTATACCATATATGACTTTTGTGACTTGCTTATTTTGCACAGTAACATCTAATCACTGTTTTAATGTACTCCCTTTCCTAAATACATATTTATTTGTCTGTGAAAATCATCAAAAATCATATGTAAATATGCATATAAGATATATTAACATATAACATAATAATATGTATTAAAACATATAATATACAAAAGTTTTAAAAAGTGAAGAAAATTTATATATTAATTTATATATAAATTTACATACATAAATTTTCATATATCTATATCAGGAAGAAATATATATAATGGTGCTCAACTATTACAATCAATATTTATAACTACTTTTTTTTCTAAAGATTTTATTTATTTATTTATAGACAGAGGGGAAGAGAGAGAGAAAGAGAGAGAGAGAAACATCAGTGTGTGGTTGCCTCTCTAGCACCCCCTACTGGGGAACTGGCCCGCAACCCAGGCATATGTCCTGACTAGGAATCGAACCAGTGACCCTTTGGTTTTCGGGCCGGTACTTAATCCACTGAGCCATACCAGCTAAGGCTATAACTACTTTCTTTTACTACTCATTCCATGTTTAATTTATCCTCTGCAAGCACCTTGGTTTGTTGGGTTCCTTGTGTGGTGGTCTAACCAAAAGCTTTATCTGTGAAGTGTAAGGGACGCAATCAGATACCTGCACTGGATTGTTATAATTTAACACTGTTAACCACAAAGCAGGGCAGCACTAAGAAATAGCCTATGCACACAAGAGATACTTCTTCTTACTCCCACCTTACTTCAGTTGGGCTGCTATAATAAAATGCAGAAAATGTAGAAAATACAAAAATGACTTAAGCACCCCCCAAAATCCCTACCTCTCAAAACAAATACATTGGGTACTAAGATTTCAACATGTGACTTGGGGAGAGGACGCAAACATTCAAACCATTAATTTTGACATATGTGTAAACCTGTGAAGCCATGACTAAAATCAAGGTAGAGAGCATACACTATATTCCTTAAATTTAATTCATGAGATTTTACAATCTGTCCTTTCTTCAGTATTTTTCAAGTGACCAGTTTTCTGTTACTATAAATTTGTTTGCTATTTTCAGCATTTTATGTGGATACAATCAGAATATGTTTTCCTTTTTTATTTGACATTTGTTACTCAGCATAATTTTGAGATTTCTCCATGTTTTTACTGGTCTCAATATTTTATTTCTTTGTATTTCTGGGCAGTTTTACGATGCATGCTCATATAAGAATTTTTTAACCAATCACCCATCAAGCAATTTTTTTTTAAATATCCAGTTTTGAACTATTGTAAGTACAACTGCTATGAACATTTGTGTACAAGTCTTTATGTGGAGATAGATTTTCATTTCATTTGGGAAGAAATCTAAAAATGTCATGGTTTAGTTATGTGATAGGTGTAAGCTTAGACATTTATGAAATGCCCAAATTGATATCTAAAGTGATTATATCACTTTTTCAAGTTGCTCCACATCTTCATTGAAGCTTGTGATCATTTTCCTTTTATTATATCTATTTGCAGAGTTTTACTAGTATCTTATAGTTGTTTTAATTTGTGTTTTCCAATTATTAATAATGTGTATTAATAACTAAAAATGTTTTGCATTTTTATGTGCATATTCACCACCATTTTTTGAAATTTCTGCTCAAATGTCCTGCCCATTAAAAATGTTTTTCTTCTTATCATGTTAGCAAGTGACTCTTCACTTTTGAACTCTTACCTTTTAAATTGTATAGAATTAAAGTTAGATAAATTATATTTTCTAATATAAAAATATAAAGCCAAAGTTTCCCTGAAAGCACTGCTCTATCTGTATTTAATACATTTTATATGTTGTGTTTTCATAACGATTTAATGCAGAATATTTCTGAATTTCAATTTAAATTTCCTCTTTAACCAATGTGATTTGTAGGTATGTAGTATTATTTCTGGGTATCAGGAGTTTTGCTAGCCTCTTTATTGTTCCTGATTTATAATTATAGTTTATTTTTATTCAGGAAATCTCTGCAGTAAAATTTCCTTTTTACAAGTATAAAACCTTGCTTTGTGGCCCTGCATAGGTTTTATTTTGTGAACAATCATATAAATGTGAAAGGAATAGGTATTCTACAGACTTGGGAGGTAATGTTTCATAAATATACCTGAGGTTAAAGAAATTGATAATGTGTTTCAGATCTTCTATTACATTACTGAAAGAAGTTCATCAAAGCATCCAACTATGATTGTGGGTTTCTTCATTTCTCCCTTCTGACAGTATTCATACATTTGGAAACCCTACTAATACCCAGTATATACATATACATGTATATACATGCATGCGTATGCAAACATATATACTGTTATATCTCCTTGACATATTGCTCCTTTTAGTCCTTGTTTTGGAGATATTAACATAGGCATTCCTGCTTTCTGAAGTCTACTGTTTGTATATTGTATATTTTTTCCATGTTTTTACTTTCAAAATCTTTATCTCTTTGTGATTAAGTGTGCCCCTTTATGGGTAGTATATGATAGTAGATTCTTGCTTTTGTATGCCATCTGATAATCTATGACTTTGATGGGACTGTTTAGCCCATTTATATTTTATGTGAGTTTGTTAGTTGGATTAGGCTGCTATAGAAACATACTGACTGGCTTAAACAACAGGTATTTATTTTATTTTTCTCATAGCTCTCCAGGCTAGAAGGCCAAGCTGAAGGTTCTGGCCAGTTTGATTTTTGGTCAGAACTCCCTTCCTAGCTACTTTCTTACAAGTGGAAAGAGGGAGAGAAAAAGAGTTTTCTAGTTCTGTTTCTTATAAACACAATAATCCTATAGGACTGGGGTCCCATCTTTATGATTTCATGTAACCAGGTTCGTTTCTTAGATACCCCGGCTCCAGATAAAACCACACTGGGCAATAAGGCTTCATCATATGAATTTTGGGAGAGCACAAACATCCATTGGATAACACTGAACATTTTTTAACTTAGTTCTGCTCTTTTGATATTTATTTTCAAATTGCCTCGGTTGATTTATATTTTTATTTCCATCTTTCTTGGGTTTTTTTTCTGAATCTTAAATATTTTTTAGTGTTGCACATCTAATCAATTTAGTGAATTTAAGTAAATGCTGGAGCCTTACAATAGTTAATTACTTAACATTATTTAATGATATACTTAGATATGTGCACATATAGTTATAATTTTTCTTATTTTGTAATCATAAATAAAGAGAATAGCAAAAAACTGTAAGTGATAAATGTGTAGGTAAATATAAAGGATATATTTCATCCAAAGTTTCCTTTCTATATGTCTTATTTGTATGTAAAAAATTCTCTTTTTACACTTTTTATTATTCCATTTTCCCTTGAACTACTTTGAAGTTGCATTTTCTATTTCTACTATTGTGGTTGTTAATATAGAAATTAATATATATATATTAACATTTCACAAAGCTTAAATTTACTGAATATATGTATGCTCCTGTACAGAAATATAAGATCTTCCAAAATATTAACTGACTTTCTTACATGTATTACTAATGTTATGTGGCATACGTTAACTTGCTGTTATCATTTGAACTTCAGAAGACATTATTATTATTGATTTATGCATTTTAAATATGTTTGGGGTTAACCATATTTTTTCCTCTTTTTCGGTCTTCATTTTCTCTTACATCTCAAATATTCACTCTACATATTCACTTTTTGTTTGAAGTACATTCTTTAAAAGTTTCATTACTGAGCCTAAAACTCTCTTCATTTTTTTTTTATTTTAAAAATTTTCTTTCTGGAAATACTTAAAAAAAATCTCGGTGAGCACATTATTTTTGCATTTGAATATAGCATTCTAGGTTGTGATAAACATTATTGATTTTCACCAATATTTGCATGTTTTCTCCTTCAGAGATATAGAAGACTTACTACTCCGCTTCCCTTAGGGTTTGGCAGGGACATGTCTCTGCGGCTCTGGATAAGAAAATGTGAGCACAAGGGATTGGTATCACTGTGTTGTAATAAAACCTGAAAGGGACGGGGGTGATGAGCAGTAAGGAAATTTGTACCAAAACCTGAAAAGACTGTGATTCATTTTTACATTGGCAAAATATTCAGTAAAATTATGACCTCCATAGGAGGCTTAACGTGTGAATAAGTTAGGAAAAGAGTTTGGACAACGGAGTATGAACAGTGAGTGTTTGCTTTTTCTTTGCTGCTTTTAGCAATGCATTGCAAGAAAGTAAGGACCTTAGACGAAGTAGATCATTTTGCACATAGAAAAGAAAGGTAATACTGAGCTTCTATAAGTTTGGTGCCTTTCCAGGTATGGAGGAACCAACTGCTGTATGAAACTGAAAACTCTTGCCCTGGCCAGGCAGATCAGTCATTGGAGCATCCTCCCGTGCATCGCAGGGCTGTAGGCTATATCCCCATTGAGGCACACATGGGAGGTGGCCCCTCCAAGTTTCTCTCATCGATGTCTCTCTCTCCCTCTCCCTGTAGCCCTTTCCCTCTCCTTTCCTCTCTTTCTAAAATCAATAAAGATCATTGGGTAAGAATTTTAAAAAAAAGAAAATTCTTTTGAAGGAAATGCATCAGGTATGTTGCCTTTCATTACATCAACTACCTATGGTCAACAATGAATTTTAATTTAAGTGACCCCCCCCGCATTGCTTCCACACCTATTTTTTAAACACAATGGCTTAGCTGTGATTTATCTCACTTTTCTAGTTTTAGACTTCCTGTGACCTACTTCTTTACCACATATGAAAGTCCTCTCCTATAAATATATATTTTTTAAATACATAGTTGTCCTGGTACAGATCCCTTGTGCCTAGAATGAAAAATTCTATGACTAAGTTTTCAAATAACCCTTGTGTCTCAGTGTCCTATGAGCAGGAAGGGGGCAGAGAAGGCCAAGTGTTTTCTAAGGAAGGAAGAATCTTACCCAACAACTGCTTTAGCTAAAGCAAAGAAGGCTGGGACTCCCCTAGAGCAGAGTTCAGCAAACCTGTTTGTAAAGAGCCTGATAGCAATTACCTTAGGCTTTGTTAGGCCATTTATCTCTGTTGTAGCTACTCAGTTCTGCTACAAAAGCAACCACAGATGATATTTCAATCAAGGTTTGTGGCTGTGTTCCATAAAACTATTTAAAATAAATTTGGCCAAGGGCCAGATTTGACTCAGGCTGCAATGTGATGTCTTCTGCTGTAGAGACTGAGCCGGGGATCATGGGGAAAAGCCGTGCACAAGGAGTTACTTCCCAAGCAGTAGAAACAGAACCTGGTAATAGCTCGTGTTAGGAGGGCCTGCATACACAGGGAGATTACAGAACAGATATGTGGTTTTGCATACCTTCCATTCTTCCCTTTTCTGAATGGAAGTAATTATTTTTTCCTGCTAAACCATTTTATATCACACGTAAGTAAGGATACGGGAGTGTGGATAATGTGCTTGTTTAAATATCAGCATAACCTAATCTATTCTAGTTCACATGCAGTGAGAGATACATTCTTTCATCCTATTAATAGACTCATTCCACTATAATTTTACACTGCTTATTGAGATTGAGAACTTGTTTCTAAATCTAAAGTTTTTACCTTGGAAGGTTAATCTATCTTTTGTTTTAAGCTACTGTTGATATCAAGCATTCTTGTTGCAAATATATTTCATTTAATTGATTGAGATTCGTTGGATTTCTTGAATCTTTAGCTTCTTGTCTTCTGTTATTCTACAGAATTTTCACAATTTCCATTTCCTCTGGGCCAGTCTCTTCTTTCCTCCAACAATCATGAAGAGACACTAGGATATTTTCATAGCATTCTACATGAGTCTTTACCTATCTTTCCAGTGTAATATCCTCTGCCTCATTAGGCTGTGCTTTGGAAAAGTTCTTCTAATTTTTCCTGAACTTTAAACCTACCCATTGAACTTTTTAAATCCCCACTCAAAGGTATGTTTATTGATTTTGGAGAGAGAGGAAAGGAGGGTGGGAAGAAGGAAGGGAGGGGAGGGGGGAGAGAGAGAGAGAGATATCAGTTGCCTCCCATAAGTGCCCAATCAGTGATTGAACCTGTAGTCTTTTAGTTTTTGACAGGATAATCCAATCAGTTGGGTCACCTGGCCAGGGCTATCCACTGAATTCTTAATTTTAATTACTCTGATATTATTTAGTTATAATATTAATTATTATTTCTAAAATACCTATGTTGTTATTTTAAAATATTCTTAATTATTTTCCATGCTTCTGTTTTCTGCAAATATATTAAGTACACTTAATAAATTGTATGCCTGATTTTAAAATTTATGTTTGATAGTTTTCAATATTTAGAACATTTTTGGACCTTATCTACTGTGTAGTATTTCTGTTGGCTCTCACTTACGAGTGTTTACTTGTGTAATTTTTGCCTGTGAGCTACTTGTTTTTGTGAAACTTAATCTGTGATCATTTTTAGATGTTCCTTTACGTGAGTTTCTCCGGACAGGATTTGTATTGCTGTTATCTCCTATTTGGGGCTGTTAATAACTAAGATCACCTTAAATTTTAATTCTCCCTTTGATACTTGATATTTTTCAGAGAACACAGGAAGCATGTTAGGATGAAAAATCAGTGCTAGAGTCATTTTAAGATTTAGAATTTTCAAAGGAAATTTGTGTTTATTCTGCTAAAGTTGGGGTCTTCGAGCTTCCCTTCTGGGCCCACCTCAGTACGGCTCTTTTGTATTGAGTCTTTACCCTGAAGGTATACCCTTTCGAATGTTGTTTATAATGGATTTCATTAGGTTTTCCACATTATCTCTGTTTCCCTGTGTTCAAATGTCAGTTCTGAAGCCCTTGGTCCCAAAATACAATGAACAACTCCAGGGTGAAAGCCACCTTCAACTCTCTCTTTTTTTCTTAAAAAACAGGATTTTTGTTCTTACTTTATTTATGGGTTTCTTTTAGGGCACTTGAGCAGTATTTACAAACATATCCAGGTTTGTTTACTGCTTTCTATTCTTTTAGTTGTTTTACTGGGAAAACCATCAGATTATATAAGCTGCCACACTGCAGGAATATGAATTCATTTCCACCTTTCCAATGTATAAAATTTTAACTGTTACTTTGTGTGTGCTTCCCACAAGATTCATGAGAAAAGCAGCCATGTCTCTCTTCCTCACCCACACATCTCAGCACCTAGCAATGCGCCTGGCATATAGAAGCTAATTGGTAATTATTTGTAGAATGGAAGTACTTGGGTAGAAAAGACTTTTTTCAGTGTCACCAGATTCTTTTAGACCCTAAAGGCCACCACCCCAATACAAGTCTCTATGCCTATCTCTTCAATTCTCCCACCATTCCTCCTTTGAAATTTCATAAATAGATTTTCTTTACTAAATCATGAATAACATGTGTGCTGTAAATAGTGCTGCACATGACAAAAATTTTTAATTCAATACATGTAGCCACAACCTGTTCTGTCCTAAGGCTTGTCCCAGTCATGTTCCAGCTCTGTTTCACAATCAGAAATACACACTGATCTTTCCCAAGGCTTATGATTTAATTTTGGTTTGATTTTAATAGTTCTTTTGCATTATACGTCACATAAACACTACCTACATATCAAGCAGTAAAATTGTACTAAGCAACTGCATTATTTTACCTGTGGTTATGCAATTTCTGTTGAAAGATATCATTGAAATCAGTTTCTTTATGAAAAAATATATTATTTTGACTTACCAGTATCTTTTCCAGGTCTTTGGTTTTGTTATATATGAGGACTTCAATAACATGAAGTACATTCAAATAATATACTTAGACAATATTGTTTTTTTGACAAATATTTATCTTCAAAGCTAATTCTTATTTCAGTAAACACAGTCTGTTTTCCTATAATAAAATATATTTAATTACTTTGGAAAGTACAACAATAATCGAAATTTGAAAATATTTCCTTCTCCAAAAGTTCTCATTTAGGAACAAAGGTTGTAGTAATGTTGACCTTTAATTCTGCTTGTTTTTATTTTAAATATTCTTTCTAATTTACTTTATCTAGGAACTTTTCACTTGGTTTCACTAAGCCAGTAGCATTTGCCTATTTGGGGATACTTTTCCAATTGATTAAAAACACATCTCCATGAACTGTAGTTGTTAATTTGCTTGACAGAATTAATCTACTGAAAAACCAAACAACACTTCACAAAATAAATTTTGAAATGCACTGATGTCACACTGATCCAATAAATGCAATTTCTGACTTTACTTGTTTTTAATGATACTGTTTCTTTGATTTCATATACATTCAGAAAATACAAATGTTTCAATATTAGGGGGAAAGTGACAGAAAAGGAATTATAGTACTTCTTAAAAGAATATATCAGACAACGTATGATTCTAGGCTAGTGTATCTATAGTGCAAAGGTTTAAAACAATAAATGAAATTTTCATTTAACCTACCCTGCACTCATCTGTATAATGGAAGAAATAAGCTTCGCTGGAAATGATCCATAGGCTCATTAGCAAAATGAATTATCAATAAGGTTTCTAGGAATTTGTGTTAAAGAGAAAGGCAGACATAATTTCTCTGTCATATAAATGTAAGCATTGCCCTAGGGCTAGAAGGTATGAATCTGGTGTTCAGGAATCTTGGATTCTGTGGTGGTGGCAATTTTTTCATTCAAGAATTACTTTAACATCAGGAATCTGAATTATTTGTCTCTTAACAGTGAAACTCTCACCACAAAGATTAAAAAAAAAAAGAGCTGCTCTCTATAGAATATTGGCAAGGGATGGGCAGGAAATGAGTCCCAAGTAATCAAATGAGGTTACACGTTGTTTACTACATTGCTGGAGGGGAACACAAGGGAAGAGAACCTAGGCATAAAAACTCAGTCACACAAATGTAGCTATCTAAATGAGGGAATTCTGCCATTTGCAAATTTTTGGATATTATTTGTCTTTCATTTGGTATCTCAGGTATTTATAGTTTGTTTTTTCTCCTATCCCACTGACTGCTTTCCCACATCCTCTGCTGCACTTTATACCTTTTCTACTGAAGCTTTCATTGTTAGCATTTTTCAGGTTTCAAGCTAGGACAGTATATTTCTCTCTATTATAAAGACATTGGAGATCCTATCTTTTTCCATGTTGTAACCGTATACTGATGTTTCCTAAATGTGTTTCTCTAAGTAGACTGATCATGCATTGACTTTCAGATGCAATAATCTATTTATTATGGACATTTGGAAATGTAATACATTTCTGAATTTTAATAGTTACAAAATAGAATTGTTGAAACTCTCTCTCTGAGCTTTTTTTATCTCCCTAGCATTTTTCAATTCATTTATTGACATCATCAATCTTTCTTAATCCATATGTCACATTAAAGTTTAAAATCTAACTGTAGAACACTTCTTATTGTTCTTTACTTTGTCATCCAACCTATATTTAACTCCAAAATATATCTTGGATTTGCTTTTTTTTTGTTTTTGACTACAATGGGCCCTGATCATTATCTAGTAACTTTTTTTCCAAGTTGTCCTCTTTCCCCTTCCTCCTAAATCTATTTATCTTATATAAGCCAAAATGAGTCTTTAAAATAGTGTAAATCAGATCATACCACTTCCCTATTTATAAACCTAATCATTAAATTTTCAATAATCTTCAAGCTTCTCCCCATGGTCCTGTTTTGATTCAGCCTCTACCCACTTTTCCTGACGCAGGTTATTCTCAGTTACTCCTTGTTCGTTGAATTCTAGTCACACATCCCTTCTCTCAATTGCTAGGTCACTCAGCCATTTCTACCTCAGAAGCTTCGCACTTGCTATTTCCTATGTCTCCTTCTTTTCCTGACACCTTCTATGCCTAGGTCATTTCTATTAATGATAATCCATTTTAAATGTCATCTCTAAGACACAGTTCCTGATAATTCTATCCAAAGCAGTATTTTTTCATTATTGTCTAACACAGAATCACAGCAAGCATTAATAACATACATGTATTATATGTGACAGTAACACCATACACATATACAGTTAAATTACATATTTATATAGTTATATAAACTATTAATTTAAATAAATTATATTTATATATAAATTACATATAATTGATATTATATATTATTATAATATATAATATGTAAATATATAATGTACAGTTATATAAATATATAATCTAACTGTATATGATATATATATACACATATTATATATAATACATATATAATAATTTAATCATGCGATCTGATGTCTTTCCCTTCACTTACACAGCACGTAAGCCCTATGAGGGCATGAGCCTTGTCTCTTTGTTCTTCCAATAGTGTAGTGTATACACATACTATCTTCTTTAAAAATATTGTAAAATTAAAGATGAGTCAATATTTAATGCAATACAATAAATCAAAAGAATGTTTTTCAAGGGGCATTGCAGGCAGGTATCATTGTTGGTCTTAATTTCTAAAGTTCTGTCCTCTCTCAAAAACAGGAATGCCATTTCATTTTGTCAGCAAGTATTTCTTATAAGCCTAATATGTAATAAAATATTGTATTAGAGGATGGAAATATCATACCATGGTGAGCTAAATGTGGTCTACCACTGAAATAATATTCTTTTAAAAAAAAAGAATTATTGTTCAATAAAAAAGTTTTATTGTTGTTCAATTAAAAAATACAAAGATGTTCAATTTATAAAAAAAGCATATGTAAATTTGCAACTTTGAAAATGGTTATTAAAAAGTGTTGAAACAGCCTAAGTGCCCATCAGTAAATGATTGGATCAAAAAACTGTGGTACTTTATACAATGGAATACTATGCTGCAGAAAGAAGGAAGGAGCTCCTACCCTTCTCAACAGCGTGGGTGGAACTAGACAATATTACGCTAAGTGAAATAAGTCAGGAGGTGAAGACAGATATCATGTGATTTTATCTATCAGTGGAACTTAATCAACAAAACAAACAAGTGAGCAAAATAGAACCAGAGACATGGAAATAAAGAAAAAACTGATAGTGGCTAGTGGTGAACTGGGACAGGGATAAGGGGGGAAAGAAGGGGAAGGGTCAAGTCAAGGAACACGTATATAAAAGACCCACAGAGAAATATAATGGCGGGTGTAGGGGAAGATTGAATGTGGGAGAGGGGGGTGGGCAGTCAGGGTAGAGCAATTAGGGAAAAATGGGAACAAATGTAACTGAACAAGAATAAAAAAAAATTAAGTATTGAAAGTATCATGCAAGTTTTAATACATAAAAATTAGAAGTTAAATGTGTGACTTAGAGGTATAAAAAATGTTTCTGGTAGAGATAATTGTGTATGAAAACCCAGAGATCTGACTGGGTTTGTATTTTCTCTTTATAAAGAGATAATTTCTACTGCTGTTTAAAGTATAGGACAGGAGAGCTTCAAAGCAAGCAAGCAAACAAAAATCTATGGGCTAATGCTAGAGTTCAAGAGAGGAATGTTATGCTTTGAATAAGTATAACAGCAAGAGAGATGGAGGTAATTAAATGGATTTAAGAGAAATTCGGCATACAGAATTTCAAAAGCTATTCAAAAGTCAACTCATCTGAATAGCCATCCTTGAATATTCAACATAAAATAGCTAATCGTTATTTGCTGTCAAATATAGCCTGTTTTATTTTTCTACACAGGAGATACCATGTACTGACCACTTCTCTCTCTTATTATCTCTTGACTGTTTTTTTTCCACTTGCCCCACTCTCTCTTTGAAATAATGTGTTATGATTGCCCCAAAGTTATTTTCCAGTATTTTTTTTTTCTAGTACATCTCTAGAGCCTAGATCGGTGTCTGTCCAAGAGCAGACACATACCAAATATTTATTTAATAAAAGACTAAATTTGGAAGCAAGAGAAAATAAGAGTCAAAGTCTTGTAGTTTTCAAGTTCCTGAAACTGAGATAGATGGATTTACTGATGTTGGGAGCACCTGGAGATTACTAGGTGTGAAGTGGAGAAAAGGTGAGGGGGATTTAAATATGGTTTAGGACATTTTAAGTCTGAGATGGGCAGATGGGTGCACAATTAAAAATAACCAATATTTAGGTACACAGGTATGGAACAGAAAATAAGTCACTATGGTAATATACATTGGAATTATTCAGATACAGGAATTAAATTTCTTTGGATAGAGAGGGGACTGACTAGTAATCAAAGATTTTGAATCAGCTTGCAATCTCAACTTGAGGAAATTCAACTTTTAATGACTGGTTAAATGATTCCATTATTTAAAAACAAGCCAATAAATGAGACAAACATGAATGGTCAGACATGTACGGGAAAATGTATCAGAGGATAATTTCATGGAAATGAGAAGAGAGTTCTAAGAGGGAAAGATCATCACTAATCAATTTGTTGGGAGATAAAAGGAAATGAAGAATGGAAATGAACAGTGGGTTTAGCAATATGGTTGTCACTGATGTCTTTAGATGCAATATTTTTTATTTTGCAGAAAGTGGGAGACAAAAGGTGCATTGAGTTGAGTGGAAAATTCAGCAATGGGAAATGATATTCTGTAGTCCTTTCAAAGAGATTGTCTATAAAAAGAAGGTAGTCTGAGAGGGATGTGAAGTCCAGGAATATTTTAAGATGGGAGAGAAAATGATGTGTAATTGTTGAATAATATTTAGAAGAAAAATGGATTAGAAAGAGAAAAATGATCATTGGATATTCCTAAGAAGGTGGGGGGTATGAGACCTAAAACTAGATGAAAATATTGAACTTTGATAAGATATACTTCCTCTATTAAAACAGAAGTCAGGGAGGAAATCAATTGATAGAATTTGAAGATATTTCCATTGAATGTTTATATTTAACCTGTGATTTAGGAGCAATTTCATTTGATAAAGAGTGAAAAATTTTGGTGGAGAGAACTTTGTGGAACACTGGAAAGTTTTAGAAATAACAATTATGGACAATAGGAAATTAACTGAAGAATCACTATAAGATCCGGTGTTCCAGGTTCAAGGCAGATGGTTACAAATATTTTAAAATATTACTCACTTTTAGGGATAATACTAAGAATAACAACAAATATATAGAACCTATTATGAACCGGGTACTGTTCTATGATCCTTACATTTTTAAAATTATATAATTGAAGAAGATATATAATTTTTTTGAAGATTAGAGTGCTAACAGAGTTGAGGATGGATTAACAATTTCTACTGTGCTGCTAGTCACTAGTATTATGTGTTATTACAACCAATAGAAATTTTACCCTGCCTTTGCTGGCCACATAACCAGTAGTTTTTAAACCAGCAACCAGGGGAAGAAACCATGACTTCACAATATTTCTCTTCATTCTCTAAATATTCGATAATAAAATGCTTTTTTACCTTCACACCCAAGATTTCCAATATTTGTTTCTCCACTCCCTGTAGTTATTCCTTGTATTCTCACTTTACTTTCAGTAGAGGCCCTTGACGATTTTCACATGTCCTAAGTTTCTCTCCCTTAGAAAAAAGATTTATTTTCTCATTGAGGGAAAACCCAAATCTAGTATGAACAGAGTCTAGTACATTTAGGGCAACTACTCCTTATATAAACTTTAAATATCAAAGAATTAAACACACACATATAAACATTAAACAAGTTTTCCAGCCTCATGCAAATAGCCCTGCTTCCCTGGATCAGCTGAATTACAAAAGAATATGTGATTAGCCACTGCGATGCCTTATTAGTCTTCTGATAACTGAAGACATCATAAGCCACATCTATCCTGTTTTCTCTTATTCAAGATCCTACAGTAAAAGCTGCTCAATAAATATCGAAACAAAACCATTAGCATAGAATAAAATTAAATTGCATTTGTGTCGGGTTAATTAGCTATGAAGAAGAGTTTCTCTAATTGTTGCTAGCAATTTGTCTTTGAAGTTATTAGAGTTTTATAAAAAAAAAAATCATTGTGTTAATTGCATTGAGCAGGGACCCAGTAGTATACAGAGTCGAAAGGGGCAGATAAAGAGAGTTTTAGTAAAAAACTTACTTACAAATATTTGGGCAGTCAAAAGGGAAGTTGGTGAGGGATGGTACAGTATCACGGGGATGCCCTTAAGACCTAAGAAGCAATGAAATTATTTTTTTTTGTTTTTTTTGTTTTTTTAACATATCGCAGTTAAGATGCTCTTTGATCTGGGGCATTACTTAGACATAAAAAAGAAAATGTTGGTATTTGAAACAAGATAGATAATCTAGAAGACATTGTGCTAAGTGAAATAAACTGAACTTATCCAGAAAAATATTGCATGATATCATTTATATAGGGAATTTCAAATCATCACAGTAACAGAAGCAGAGAGAAGAATAGTGTTTGCCAGGGACTAGAGTGAGGGGGAAATAGATGTTTCTGAAAATGTGCAAAGTTTTTGTTATGCAAGATGCATAAGTTCTGGATGCCTAGTGTACAGCATTGTGACTATAGTTAATAATACTGTATTTCATATGTGAAATTGGTCACAAGGATAGATCTAAAGTGTTCTCATCACAAAACAAAACATGGTAACTACGTGCGGTGATGGATATGTTAATTAGCTTGATCATGGTGATTATTTCACAGTGTATTCTTATATAAAAGCATCAAGTTGTACATGTTAAATATATATCATTTTTTATTTGACAATTATACCACATTAAAGTTGGAAAAAATATACCCATTGATTCGTACAAATAAAGGAGAAATTAGTCTTGTTCTTAGTCAAGAGAAATCTGTTATTCACATAAAAACACTTGAGTAAAGAAGTGAAAAAAGGACTTTTGGATTGTGTGGGGTGCAGTCTTATCTATCATTTTTGTAATAAGACTAGCAATTTTGATTTTCAGGCTTGGTAACAACATTCTATTCATTAGTATGACAGTTGAACAATGTGAGAAACTTGGGGTTTCTTAACTAGTAAAGTAAATGCTAGTTCTTACTTTTTTTCCCTCATCAACAAGAACTATTATTCTGCATTTCAAAGTACAATGTAAATTTTATAAGGTTCTCAGCAGTGAATTTTGACACTTTTATTCTAGAAAGGCTGATAAAGGAAGAAAATGGGAGGGAGTCGGAGTCACTGCAGAGTTTGACACAGTTTGTGGTTTGTCACTGCCTAAGCTGATCATGGATCTGGGGTCGTGAAAGACACCTGCTGAAAGAATAAGAATTTTACTGGAACATTTCAGAATTATATTAAAGTGGGATTTATATAGATATGTAAGATGAAAATTAATGCTCACTCAGTTATCTATGGTGAAGTGACAAAATGTGCAGTGCTGAGGTACATTATACTCCCAGGCAGAGCAAGTTACATAAGGTAAAAAGGAATAGAGGAAATGAAGGGGGTGGGGCCAACTGAAAGATAAATCTATGGTCTTTAAGAAAATGTAGGAAAAGAATAAAAGTATGTAGATAGTCAGGGAGGACCAAAACTGAAGGAATAAGAATAAAATAGAAAGTGACATGGAAATATTCTCATTAACTTCTTCATTTTTATTATGCATTATTCAAAATATAATTTGAGCCCCGGCTGCTGTGACTCAGTGGATTGAGTGTCGGTCTGCAAAACGAGGGGTTGCTGGTTCTCTTCCCCAGTCAGGGCCCATGCCTGGGTTGTGGGCTGGGTCCCCGGTGGGAGGTGCATAAGAGGCAACCACACATTGATGTTTCTCTCCCTCTCTTTCTCCTACCTCTTCTCCTCTATCTAAAAACAAATAAAATCTTTTAATATATATACACACATATATATGTACATATATATATGTATATATATGTGTGTATATATATATTTTTTGAGTTATAGCATGCAATGTTTACTCCAAAGTTGTACTTGCTTATTTCTTTACTCTATTTCTCAAAGTTATTAATTTAATTGTACATCTCTCAGTCCAAATATTGGGTAATGAAGTCTTCAATAAGTTTACATTATTGCTGTAAGGGTGAGGTTATGCAACATAGTGGATAAAAGCTTGAGCTTCAGTTGGTTTCCAAATAAAGTGCTGAGTAAAGTATCCAATCTTCCCGGGCCTCAGTGTCCTCAAATGTAACATGATTCGCTATTAGTCCTTACCGCATGCTGTAGCCATATTAGCCTGATTAATTCAAGAAAATATTAAAATTAGTGATTGTCGAATAGTATATGCTTAACAATACTGCCATTACTATTAACATTTGCAGGGTATTAGTTTATGCACTGCATACATAGTTCTAACACCATTTACTAGATTACATGGTTTTTAAACTATTTATTTTGGATTAATTTAAGGCAAACATAAAAATTATCAAAATAGACCTGAGATGGCAGAGAAGTAAATGGGAGCTACGCTAAATACTTCCTAGGACCAAACTGGAATTACGACCAAAATGTAGAAAAATCATCCTGAATAACCAACTGAGCACTAGCTGGAGATAAGCCTTATAACCATGGACAGATGGAAAATGCCACATCACTACAAAGAGACTGTTATGGAGTGCAGATGCATGAGAGGGCTGGATGGACACCTGCAGACAGCAGCTGAAGATCTGGAGGGATATTTCAGCAGCTGGGGGATTACCCCTAAAAGTATGGGGTCTAAACCCCAAGCTTGACTCTTCCACCTATACCACCAGAACCAGGAAAGTAACCTAAATAACCTACAGGTGTAAAAAGCAGTGGGGTTTCTGTCCTCCAGGTACAGACAGCTAGAAATGCAGACAGCTTCTTAAAGCGCCAATGCAAAATTTTGTATACGACCACTTAGAAGAAGACATCTTTCTCAGGCAAAGCACTCCCCTCCAAGTGGCATCAGCCTAAAGGGAAGCAAGAGCCCCAACCACAGTGATCAGTCTTACTTCACCCTGTGGTGCTTAAGCCCAGCTGCTGAGGAATACAGCTGGAAAACTTGCACTAACTAGCCCTACAGAAAGCTTGCAGGCAGAAGCAGACTCTGGGACCTCTGAGACTTTAGCTGACCCTCTCCCAGGCCCAGTGCTGGTAAAAACAGGCCTTGCTGCATAGCCTGGTTCTTTCTGTATGCACCCATGTTGAGCAGAGGGGCCACAAGCTGTACATAGCTGTAGCTTTAATAGATCGCCCAGGGTTAATCACAGGCAGGGTGTGACAAAAGACTACACCAGAGTCTTTGCAGACCTAACTAATACATGGAAACAAATACAAAGAAACAGCCAAAATAGGAAGACAAATAAATAGAGCCCAAGTGAAACCCAAGAGAATTCTCCCAAAGAGAAACTATGAAATGGAGGTAAGTAACTTATCAGATAAAGAGTTTAAACTAATGATTATACGGATACTCAACAGAGTGAAAAATGAAATAAAAACCATAAAAAACTGTCAGAAATAAAGAATACAATAACTGAAATAAATAATACACTGGAAGAAATAAACTATTGGTTAGATGAAGCAGAGGAATGACTCGGTGATTTGGAAGAGAAGGTAGGAACAAAACACTCAAGCAGAGGAGGAAAAAGAAAATATAATTTAAAAAAATAAAGAGAACTTAAGATACCTTTTGGACAACATGAAGCATATCAACAATGACATAATAAGAATACATGAAGGTGGTGAAAGTGATCAAGGGATCTAGAACATATTTGAAGAAATAATGACCAAAAACTTCTCTAATCTGGTGAAAGAAAAAAACACATAAATCCAGGAAGCTCAGAGAATCCCAAAATGTTGGACCAAAAGAGGCCTACACCAAGGCACATCATAAATAAAATGTCAAGGTTTAAAAGGAAGGAGAGAATCCTAAAAGCTGCAAGAGAAAAGCAGGTAGTTACATACAAGGGAGCACCAATTAACCCTCTTCTGATTTCTCAACAGAAACATTTCAGGCCAGAAGGGAGCGGTGTGAAATATTCAAGGTGGTGAAAAGCAAGGGCCTACATCAAAGTTAACTTTATCAATCAAGGCTATTATTTAAAATCAAAGAAGAAATAAGGAGTTTCCCAAACAAGAAAAAGATAAAGGAATTTGTTAACACCAAACCAGTGCTGCAACAAATGTTAAAGGGCTTGCTTTAAGAAAAAGAAGGAAAAAAAGAGAAGGAAAGAAGAAAAAAACAGAGGAAAATAGTTTAATAATAAAATGGTGCTAAATATGTATCTATCAGTAATCATCTTAAAGGTAAATGGCTTAAATGTTCCAACCAAATGATATAAGGTAGTTGAATAGATAATAAAACAAGACCTATATATATCCTGCTTCCAAGAGACCCACCTCATATCAAAAGATACATACAGACTAAAAGTAAAGGGGTGGAAAATGATTTCATGCAAATGGATAGGAAAACAAAGCTGAGGTAGCAATACTTATATTCAACAAAATTGACTTTAAAACCAAGGCTACAGTAAGAGGCAAAGAATGACACTACATAATGATAAAGGGAACAATCCAACAAGAGGACATAACTCAAGTAAACCTTTATGCAACTAATATAAATATGTGAAGCAACTCTTGATGGACATAAAGGGAGAGATTGACAGAAACAGTCTTACTCAGACATTTTAATACCCCATTGATATCAAAGATTAGATCTGCCAGACAGAAAATCAACAAGGAGACAGTGGCCTTAAACAACAAACTGACTAGATCACATGGACTTAATTGACATGTTCAGAGCATTTCAACCTAAATTAGCAGAATATACATAATTCTCAAATGTACACGGAACATTTTCTAAGATAGACCACATGTTAGGATACAAGTCTCAATAAATTTAAGAAGATTGAAATCAATTCAAGCATCTTTTCTGACCATATGCTATGAAACTGGAATCAATCAATCACAAGAACACTGAAAAACATGCAAAGACATGGAAGCTAAATAGCATGCTATTAAACAATGAATGGGTCAAAAAAGAGATCAAGGAAGAAATCAAAAGACACCTTGAAACAAATGAAAATGAAAATAAAACAATGTAAAATCTGTGTGACACAGGGAAAGCTGTCTTAGGAGGGAAATTCATATAATTACAGGTCTATCTCAAAAAAAAAAAGAAAAAACTCAAATAAACCATCTAACTTTACACTTAAAGGAACTTGGAAAAGAACTTTGAAAACAAAGCCCAAAGTAAGTGGAAGGAAAGAAATAATAAAGTTCAAAGCAGAATGAAAAAAAAAAAGTCTAAAAAAGTGATACAAAATTCAGTGAATCCAAGAGCTGGTTCTTGGAAAAGATAAACAAGATGGACAAATTTTTAAACAGACTTGTCAATAAAAAAAGAGAGCCCAAATAAATAAAAGCTAAAAAGAAAGAGGAGAAAAACAACTGACATCAAAGAAATACAAAGAATTGTAAGATAATATTTTGAACAACTATATGTCAACAAACTGGACAACCTGGATAATATAAATTCCAAGAAACATACAAATTTTCAAGCTAAATCATAAAGAATCAGAGAACCTGAACAGACAGATCACACCTAGTGATATTAAAGCAGGAATCAAAAAACTCCCAATAAACATAAGCCCTGTATTGGATGGCTTCACAGATTAATTTTACCAAATATTCTGAGAACTAACACCTCTCCTCAAACTTTTTCAAAAATTCAAGACAAAGGATGGCTCCCAAGATCATTTTAAGAGACCAGAGTTATATAAGATAACAACACTACAAAAAAAGAAAGTTATAGCCAATATCCCTGATGAATATAGATGTTAAAATCCTCAACAAAATATTAACAAAAAAAATGCATCATAAAGATCACACACCATGATCATGTGGGATTTTTTTCTGAGAATGTAAAGTTGGTACAACATCTACAAATCAATAAATGTGATTCACCACATATACAAAGTGAAGGGTAAGTACCATATGATCATATCAATAGAGGTAGAAAAGTCATTTGATAAAATCCAGCACCCATTTATGATAAAAACTCTCAGCAAAATGGTAATAGAGGGAACATACCTTAACACAATGAAGGCCATGTATGACAAACCCACTGCCAGCATCATACTCAAGGGGTAAAAACAAAAAATGTTCCCCTTAAGATCAGGGACAAGACAGCGATTTCTGCTTTCACCTCTCTTATTCAACATAGTAATGGAAGTCCTAGCCACAGCAATCAGATAACAAGAAGAAATAAAAGGCATCCAGATTGGAAAGGAAGAAGTAAAACTGTCTTTATTTGCAGATGACATGATGCTGTACATAGAGACCCCCAAAGAATTGACCAGAAACCACTAGAACTGATAAATGAGTTCAGCAAAGTAATGGGATACAAGATTAACTTCCAAATAATCAGTTGCATTTTTATATGTCAATAACAAACCAACACAAAGGGAAATTTTAAAAAAATCCCATTCACAAGTGCTTCAAAAAGAATAAAATATCTAAGAATAAGCCTAACCAAAATATAAAAGACCCACACTGAGAAAATTATAAGACACTGAAGAAAGAAATTGAAGAAGGTACAAAAAATTGGTAGCACATATTGTCTTCATGGGTAGTGAGAATTAACATCATTAAAATGTTCATACTATCCAAAGCAATTTATAGATTCAACACAGTTCCTATGAAAAATCCAAAGTTATATTTCACAAAACCAGAACAAATATTTAAAAAATTTTTAAGGAACCACAAAAGATACCACAAAGCAACAGTGATCCTGAGAAAGAAGAACGAAGCTGGAGGAATCATACTATCTATTATTGAACTATACAATAAGTCCATAGTAATCAAAACAGCATGGTACTGGCATAAGAACAGAAACATTAACGAATGGAAAAGAATAGAGAGCCCAGAAATAAACCTACACCTTTATAGTCAATATTTGACAGAGGAGGCAAGCACATACAATGAGCTAAAAATAGATTGTTCAATAAATAGTATTGGGAAATTGGACAGATAACATACAGAAAATGAAAATAGGTCACTTTCTTACACCACAAACAAGAATTCAAAATGAATCAAAGACTTAAATGTTGACCCCAAACCATAAAAATCCTAGAAGAAAACATAGGCAGCAAAATCTCAGACATTGATCATAGCAATATTTTATTGGATATATCTCCCCAGGCAAAGGAAACAAAATTTAAAAAATAAACAAATGGGAGTATATCAAGCTAAAAAGTTTTGCACTGCAAAGGAAAATACAACAAAATAAAAATACAACCCACAGAATGGGAGAACATATTCACACATATATTTGATAAGGGGTTAATATATGAAATTTATAAAGATCATACAAGTTTCAACATAAAAAACATAAATAATCTAATTTAAAAACGGGCAAAGGACCTGAGTAGACACTTCTCCAAAAAGGACATACAGGTGGCCAATAGACATGAAAAAATGCTCAATGTCACTAATCATCAGAGAAATGAAAATTAAAACCACAATGCATTATCATCCCACAACTATCAGCATGGTTATCATCAATAAATGAGCAAACAAGGGTTGACAAGGACATGGAGACAGGAGAACCCTTTGGCACTGTTGGTGGGAATGCAGATTGATGCAACCACTGGAAAGCAGTGTGGAGATGCCACACAAAATTAAAAGTGGATCTGGCTTTTGACCCAGTGATCCCACTTCTGGGAATATATCCAAATAAGTCTAAAACCCTAATTCAAAAGAACATAAGCACCCCTATATTCACTGAAGCATCATTTACAATTGCCAAGATATGGAAACAGCCCAACTGTCCATCAGGGGATGAGTACATAAAACAACTATGGGACATTTACACAATGGAATACTACTTGGCCATAAAAAAAGAAGTGTTTTACCCTTTGTGACAGTATGGATGGATTTGGAGAACACGATGTTAAATGAAATAAGCCAGCCAGAGGAAGACAAATACCATATGATTTCACTCATATGTGGAATCTAATGAACAAACTGAACTAACAAACTATATAGAGACAGGCTCAAAATAGAGAGCAGGATGACAGCAATGGCGGGTAGGGGAGTTTAGGGGGTGGAGAGATTGAGCAAAAAAAAAAATGGACTCATGGACATGGACAACAGTGTTGTGATTGTGGGAGGTAGGGTTATAAGGGGGCTAAACTGTAATGGAAAAAGTACAGTAAAAATATTCAAAAATTTAGAAAACATTATTAAAATAGTGCAATATTTTTTCTTATTTCTCTGTTTTTCTTTCTGTATGCTAACATTTTATGTAACCAAAGTACAATTACCAAAAGCAGGGCATTAACATTGGTGCAATACTATTAACCATATTACAGACCTCATTGAATTTTATTAGTTTTTCTACTAATATCCTTTTTCTGTTTTAATATTTTTTGGGGGTAAATATTACTTATAGTTTTTTTTTCTTTAGTATCTTCTCAATTTATAAGGATTTCTCACTCTTCATCATGATAACACATGAAGAATATTGACCAGTTATTTTGTGTAATGTACCTTAATTTTGGTTTGTCTGATGATTTCTCATTATAACAATGATGTGCATTTTTTTAAAGAATGCCATAGAAGCAATGCTTTATCCTTTTCAGTGAATCATATCAGGTGGTTTAAAATATTAATATATTCTACTACAGATGTTGTTAAACTTAATCACTTTAAGGTGGTTTCTTTCCAGATTTCTCTATGGTATATTATTATGTTTCCCTTCTACTTAATAAATATTTTGGGGAGATACTTTGACATTATAAAATGCTGATTGTCCTCATAGTTTTACCTCATAATTTTAACATTTATTAATGGATCTTATCTTGAAAATTTACTATTTCGGAGTTTGCCTAATGTTAGTTTTCTGTTTCCCCATTAACCTTGTTTATTAATTTGGATTGTATTATAAGAAATAAGTCTGCCTGTCATCCTGCAATATTTATTTATTTATAAATAAATATTATTTATAAATATTTTATATTTTAGCAGATTGTTTTATCAATATGAACTGAGGAACATTTTATACATTAAAGTTTAATATTTTTTTATTTTGTTGTTCAAAAATCTTAGTCACTTTTGCCATTAGGATATTCTTCAGATTAATTGGCTCTTGTGTTCTTTCATTTATTCATTCTTATCTTTATTTTTCTTTACTTTCTGAAAACATGGGATGTCCCAGCTCTTATTTTATTTCTTCTGCCTTGAAGTCATTAACTCTTCTAAAGAGAATGGTGTTTAGAAATCGAAATAAAACACTAGACATCCTGCTTTATACTTGGGTATCATTGCATCCAACATTCATACATGTATATGCATATCAATCTGACTATCCTTGTGTGTGCATATATATACACATATATCTATATATGAGACATATACATGTGTATATATAAAAACAAAGTTCAATAGATTTGCATATTAAAAAGTAAAAGGAAAATAAATCTTTGCTCAGTACTGATTATGTATTAAGTATGCTCAGCATCTTAAGAATTATAATATATAACCACCTCAGTAATCCTATGAGATAGGTATCATTTTGCTCATTCTATACATGTGGAAACCAATGCTTAGTTGGAGTGGTTGAATTATATTCTGAAGGATATATAATTGTGAATGAGTGAGATTATAATTTCCAGCAAATGTGGGACAGGCTTCAAATCTATAGCCAATGAAAGGCCATGTTTCTTAAATTATCTGGTCTGTGTCAAGTCCTGTTACATGTGCTTCACATTCATTATCTTATTTACAAACAATTTTGTTAAATCGACTTAAGTAAACATTTTAAAGAACAGAAACATCATCAGTCATTAAAACATTTTTTTTGAAGGTGAAATTGGAACAAAGACTGAGCCTTGAATGTGAGATGGGTGATGAATAATAATTAGGTGGCAGGAGAATAGTAAAAATAATGTGCTCTAACTGTGCCACTTTGTTGAGTGTTTTTCTTAAATAAATATCAAAAACATCAGAATCAGTAACAATTGTGTGTGTATATATAATATAAAGTGTATATACGATTATACACATTTAATAATATTGGCATTGTATTCAATGTGTTATTTACGTAAGGTATTTTATCCCATAAAATGTGGTTGTTAAATGGACCAAACATGGGAATTCCCCTGATTGTTTAAGAAATCTTTAAGAAACTGTTATCAGATATATAGTTAAGGAATATTTTTCTCATATTTACAATATATAATTATAGATTTTAGAAATGTAGATTATATTTTACATAATCTATAGCATATATATAATTTATAACTTATAGTTGTTTAAGATATATTCAAAAATATCTTTAAAGATATTACTGTAAGAACATAAGCTACCTTTGTTCTACTATAGCAAATAGTTCACTAAGCAGTTAAAATTCTAGCTAAATTTTGACTGGCGCACATGAAGAAATGAGACAATTTTGCTCAATTTCTTTTTATTTTTCCTGGTTTTGTCACCAGAATGAAGTATTGACATTTACATGCTCCATTTATTCTGTGAAATATAGTAATATGCTGTACTATTTTGACCTTTTTGAAAGTCTGAAATTTAATTAGTTGACTATTTTTCACTAGTCATCATCTCATCTTCACTGCGTTGTGAGAAAGGATAGGCTAGCCATAAAAAGTGTAAAAATGATTAAAGATTTAACATCTCATATGTCTTTAATCCTTGTGATCCTCTCAGTTCTGTTTCAGGAATCTCAGCTGTATAACCAGCATTTGATCACGTTGAAGTCATGATCATCACAGCACTGTGCTCATTACAACACATGCATTACGATACTTAAAAAACTTAGCTCGCTCTCACATATCTGGGAAATGATGCCCTTTTAAAGTGAATGTGTAGTATACTAGAGAAAGAGAAAGATATTCAGTGTGTAGGAAAAATTATTATTTTGACATCTAAGGGTTTTCAATGCTCTTTATTGCTAGTGAAATGAAGCACAGTCATGTAGATAAAGAAGTACTATAAATTACATGAAAGAAATAGTTAATCTAACCTGCGTTGCTATTTAAAAAAAAAAATCTGCCACTAGCCTTAAATATGTTTTTCCCAATATATATCAAGTAATATAGAAATCTGTGCTTCCATAGAATAATGAATAAAGCACTTAAGCATTGTTTTTTGGAATAAATCATAGATAATAGAAATTGGATATGCAGTACTTCAGTTAAATAACTGCATTTCTGGCTAGTGAATTTCCCATTCTGGAAATAACTTTTAAACATATATGATACTGATCTCAATGAATTATATTTTGTACTCAAATATGAACTTTTTGTGAAATACTAAACTACAGTCATTGTTAAAACACATGATCTTTAAAAATGAACATGATATTCCAACTTTCCAATTTTTGTCCAAGGAAGATTTTTTAAAAAAAGGATTATTTTTCTTTGTTACTTCTTAATGTTTCAATCCAGGATAACATTTTAAACATGTCTACATGTTGGTTTTGTAACTAAAGAGGTAGAAAATTCTTCACTTACTAACACCTATGACTTGTTTGTTGTATACATGCACACAAGTACCAAACACTTCATATTATCCTGTTCCTAATGATTTAGGGAATAGGCTTAAATAGGAAAGTATTTTCTTTTTATGTCTTTATAGTTTCATCCTTAGCAACATTCTCATTGGTTCTTGGGGCCCTGCTGCCCATGGCTAAATCCATTTCTTTGTGCCACTAAATTAAATACTAGTCAGGCTCTTTCCCCCAAAGTGAAATATTTTACAATAATTCTACTCCTCTTATGCAATTTGTAAGAATGAGAACACTTTAATTAAGCCAAGTGAGCAGGCTTTGAATTGTTACAAACTAATTCATACCAAGGGAATAGTTATAAACACTATAATAACTCAAGTTCATGAATATATTTTTATTATTACAAAGTGGTATTTTAAAAAACTCTCATTTGTTTGAGAAAGTACATGAGGACACATTACACTTTATAACACCAATTTCCTAAAATGAAAATGATTGTGTGACATAATGAAACTAAAGCCAATGAGGAATCTTTGGATGCTGAATTTGTTCATCTTCCTTAAGAGTCAGCCTGTTTCATGATGATTCTGTTGGACCTCTCTAGCAATGGCAGATCAAAGAAATGTACATAAGGAAGGAGGAACAATTTTACATACGCATATTTTGCTTTTTCAAATACAAAATAATACTCTCTCTCTCTCTCTCTCTCTCTCTCTATATATATATATATATATATATATATATATAAATTGTAGCACATTTGAAAAATACTTTGGCAGCCACACAGGTTGTCTGGTTTCATTTGTGATTACATCAATAAAGATTTGTACTCTGGAGTGTAAATTATGACATTAATGAATAGATGACAAAATGTATGGGACATAAGTTATGTTATTGTTTATTATGACAAATGTATTATTTTTAATTTATTATTATTATCATCAGGCATTTGTGATTCTTCTAACACAACTTAAAGCATCTCATGGATGATCACTCCTCTTTAACTTTTTTTTTAATCTAAAATCACACTCTAGATGGTACTGAAGATGTTCACATTTTCCTCTACCAATAAGATTCTGCAGAAATAGTCATTCAGAAATGAGGTAGCAAAATGGGTAATATATTCTTCAGAAAAATTCCCAATTTACTATTATTATTATTACTCATTATTAATGTTTAACATTTTAAGAAATAAATAATTGAGAACAGTTTATTTTAAATTAGCTTTTATTTTATTAGATATGCATAATATGTATCACAGTGTTATGACTAATTTAGACCTTAAATTAAAAAGAAAATGGTTGATTTGTTAATTTAGGAGAGTGTCTACTGTTGCGTACTAACATTTCTCAGTTTTTCTTTTGTGGCATTTTCCATTTCTTTGAAATCATAGGAGAAATAATGAATTACTTTTAAGCAGAATTTATTTTATTGCACTCTTAGGTGGAAACATTTAGTATTTAAGAACCAGTTGGTGATTCTCCATACCCTTTTCTCCAAGTCACCATGATCATGGAAGCACATTTTGATATCGGTATTCCATAAAATTAAATTATTTTGGAATGAGAAGTTACCACCTAGAGGATACTGTAGTTTTCTCAGAGAACTTTCTGGGCTCCCAGTGAGCAATAACTTGGCTCCTTTAAGTCGCTGATATTTTTGGATTATTTTGCATTTGTTGTTACTGAGGGTCAAAAGGATAACTTACTCTTTTCTGAATAATAACAATCCCAACTGCTAACTAAAACATTCACCAGGGGTGAATATGAAGATATATATATATATATATATATATATATATATATATATATATATATCACCATATATAGGGGTGTGTGTATGTGTGTGTGTGTTTAATAAACATAAACAGATACATCCTATAAAGAATTAGAATAGTAATTGAATGACACCATCATGTGAATAAGAACAAGAAAAAAAGTAAATGGAGATTACAGATGACATATTTTGTGTGAAGAAATTCCACACAAACCAAAGCTATCAATGTCAGAAATCTCTCCCAGTGAAAGATCTTTCCATGAGCTTCATGTCTCTGTAAATATGTCCTATTGGACATTACTAGTAGTGCTTATAGAAACATCTCATATTTTACATTTTCAAATCCTAACTCATTATTTTTCCCCCTAAAGATTCTATAATTTTATCTCATCACTTTCTCAATCACTTAATCTAAAAACTCAGAAATAGCTGATTTCTTCTTCTCCCCACCCTTTCATCCAGAAGTAGATTCTGTGGCTTCCAAATCCTTTACATAGTTTACTTGTTCCTTTGTGTCTTTCCTGCTCCTGTGCTACTTCATTATCCCTTGCCTGGGCTACCCAATTGACTGCACTTACTGTATCCATTTATTTTAACCTTTAACCAAGCCTCTACAGAAATCCTCAGAGCAGTATTTTTAAATTGCAAATCTGGTCTTGGTATATATGAAATCTGCCATGTTTCCCAATTTCTCTAGGAGAATTTATGATGGAATTCTAGTCCTGTGAGATACCTCTCATAAAAAATTACCTTGAATAAATGAGTTTAGGATCATTATGTTTGGTAATTTACAAAGCACATAGATATATTAAAAACTGGAAGAATGCCTGCTTAACCTTGTTTAATTGGCATTTTTCAAATTTACTTAACAACGAACTCTTTTATTCATTTATAATATCTATTATTACCCTGCAGCTCTGCTTTTCCATGTGGACCCCAAGATAAATATGGACTCTCTTAGCATGTTGCTCTAGCCTATTGGCTTCTTCACACCTATCTATAGAATTTAATTTATGCTCTGGGAACTATAAAATTTTTTCTGTCTCTGCGCATTCCTAGTTATTTCTCATCATCCTGTATTTGCTTTTGTGTTCTATCTATTGTATAATGTCTTCTCACCAAGGCATTATCTGCCTAATTTTTATTAAATCTTTATGTTTCAGTTAAGATGTAAACTATTCCTAAAGCTCTACTCATATTTACCTATTTCTATTATTATAATTTTCAAAATAAACACTATCTATTTATATGCCTTTTCTCCTTAAGAATAAAAACTTTTGAGAGTAAGATAATCTTTTTCTTTTTTCTTTTTTGTCTTACATTTCAGTTCCTGGGAGATATTTTGTGCTTAATAAATAGTTATGGAATGAATGAATGAACAAATAAATTTACAAAAATATATATGTATTAAATGATCTTTATGTGCATGACTATATATAACACATCAATATGAATAGTCTTAAAAGTTTTCATTTCTATGTCAAGTGAGTTGTAATGTACTTTTTATAGACCTAAATTAGGACTATATAATTCCCATAGGGCATTCACAATACAGTTATATATTGCTTAACAATGGTGATAAGTTCTAAGAAATGAATTATTAGGGGATTTTATTGTTGAACAAATATGACTGAGTGTACTTAAAGAAATGTAGATGGTATAGCTTAATACTGTAACGGAATGTGTTACACTTGTTAAGAAGGGCAGAACACTAGATTTGTTTACACGAGCGTTACTACAGGCAAGTGAGGAATTGGATGTAAACCCTGACAGTTGGCTTTATCGGCCTTTTATGGGGGGGAGGCGGAGGACGGGTAATACAAATGAATGGCTTAAGATTGCTGAGGCATCCACATCTAAACTCAGAGCTCACTCTCTTCAATAAATGCACTACTAGCCACAACTAGTTCAAGAGTCAGGCCACTTCCAGCCACTGAGATCCATTTGTTTCAGAGAGCTTGGTTGATTTTAATAACTGACTATTTGTGTGTGTCTTTTTTTCACTTCCCATGTGTTAAATACTCTCTTTTATGTTTTAAATTCACCAATAAAAAGTGAGTCAGCAAAACTATAGGCTCCCACTCTCAACCCTGATGAAAGCAGAACTGTGGGTCCATGCTCTCTAACTCTCTCTCTCTACCTCTATCACCTTTCTCTAACTCTATCTCTATCATCTCCATATCTATCTCTATATCTATCAATCACTCCATCTATCTCTCAATCTGAATCTCTCTCTCTCTCTCTTTTTCTCTCTCTCCTCACCCTCCCCCGCTCCCTCGCAGGATCTGGCTAGGAGATCCTGGCTACGTGCCCCAGGTAAGCTTTTAAACTACAGGGACCACCAGTAATAAATACTTTTCTTTTTTTCCTTCAAAGCTTCCTAATGGTTATTACCTAAGGGCATCTTGCAAACATAGTAAGAATCACCAGGGTCAGTTCAGCTTTAATATTGGTTTAAAAAGAAGAGATGTCTGTGGGAAGCTCGCTTTAACCAGGTGAGTGCCCCCAAGATATTTCTAGCTGATAGCATTGCTGTTCATACACTGACTACTTGTGAGTTTCACAAAATAGTAAAGCATTACCGTAAGACATTTAATGGCTACATCACTAGGTGATAGGATTCTCTTAGCTCCATTATAATCTTTCATACCACTCTTGTATGCACAGACTGTTGACTGAATGTTGTTATATGGCATATGACTCTATATAAATTTATCATGACCAGTGAAAACTGTAAGTTTCAGCAGTTGGCAATTTTTTCCCATGTTTGCTTTTAATAAAATATATTTTTCCTAATGAACGTATATTGGGTATCAAAGTGGCTGCTGTCCTGGATTTACCATAATCCACAAATATCAGATTATGCTTTAATAACATTTATATGAGTTTCTCTTTGGGAGTTAGGCTCTCTCTCAGAATCATGGGCTACTTGTGATTTGCCTTATTGGTTTTGCTTTGTCAGAGCCCAGCTGTTCAGCCAGGGTAGGTTTCAGTGCTGAGAGGCACAGTTGAAGGAAAGCATGAGGAGCTGACATAGGATCTGCACTTCAAGCCACAAGCACATTTTATTGCTGGTTACAGGGGTTTTTATACGAGTTTAGACAATAGTGGGATTGTACCAGAACTTAGGTAATTGGGGATTAATCATAGCGCATGTGTACAACAACTCAGAGGCTTGTGATGATGACTCATAGTTCCGGGCTTCCTACCTGGGACTGACCTTCAGGGACATACACAGTTCCAGGCTACCTGCCCTGGACAGACCCCCACGCTCCACCCCTACAGGGCTGTGGCATGAGGCTTAGCCCACAGCTCATGACCTTGCTCACAGAGGTCACGCCAACAATATAAAGAGCAACAGGGATATACTATACTACCAGCAAGGATAGCAAGCACAACAAGGGTCCATTGTCAGGAAGACCCCAAAGATGTCCACTCCTGTACAAATATGCAATGGTCTGGCTTCATGTGTCAGCACAAACCATGCTGCTCTCAGTTCTGTCCATTGGCTGGACTGTCCTGTCCCTGTTTCATACCAAAATGTGCCCATGTGGGGCTGTAAGGATACAGCAGCCCACGTAGGGGGTTGCCCATGACAGGAGCCATCTCTATACCAAGCTTCTGCTGGTTTAGGAGCCTGTCCTTCTTGGTAGGGGCTTGGGATCTGCTCCTCTAACTGGACTTCTGGCTCTAGAAGAGGTTCATCCCTGAATTACACAGGACCTAACAGAGTGTGCAATTCCTCAGACAATGGGATTGCAGAGAACTGTGCCCTCTATTCCAAATATGCATCCCACTTGGTCAGTGTGCCACCCCTTCTGGAGGATCTTTACCCAGGAACATATCCACCCCTTCCAGGGACACCCCTTCTGGGGCCAGTCGACTGTTTGGTCACAGGGTTGGGTCTTGTAATAGCCTCAGTGGCCACCAAGACCACAGAAATGGCAGCCAGTTGCTTCTCTATGAGGGAGTAAGGACTTTCAGATCCCTTCCATAGCTGGGACCAAAATCCTCTGGGTACCTTCCAGGACCCCTGTTTTTGCCATAAGCCCCAATCCATTCCTGCCTCTGTGACTTGCACAGTCAGGAGGAAGGGGAGCGTAGGATCAACCACACGGAGAGTTTGTGCCTGGCCTACAGCCCGTTTTGTGGCTCTAAATGCTTCTTCCCTCTCTGGAGTCCAGTCCCAAGTGGCCCTCCGGGGCACTACGCCATGAAGGGGGTGCATAAGCATTGCTAAATGGGGAATAAACACACGCTAAAACCCCAAAAGGTCCAGATATGTTTGTAACTGCTTTACAGTTTCAGGTCAGGGATAGGCCTACATTTTGTCTATTACTGCTTCCAGCATGACTTTAGTCTCACCCATCCAAACAACTCCCAAGAACTTGACAGAGTAACCAGGCCCTTGCACGTTGCCCTCGTTGATGGCCCAGTGCCAACTGGCCAATGTTGTCCTCAAGCTGGTTGCTACTGCTTCTGATCTGCAAGAGAATCAGAGGTCAGCATAATATCATCAGTATAATGAAACAGAGAGACTGAAGGTACGTGCTCCCAGTTCTCCAGATCCTGGGCAATAAGTCCATGACAAAGAGTGGGGTTGTGTACATAGATCTGTGGTAACGTGAGAAAAGTCCATTGTTGACCTTCCCAGGTGAATGCAAATTGTTCTTGACTTTCTGCCACAGTGGCAATGGAGAAAAAGGCATTCCCAAATCCAAATAGTGGAAACGCCCTAGAACTTGTGCCAAACAGCCCATTATCTCCGTTACACTGGGCACAGCAACATGTAAAGGTGGCATGACTTTATTTAGTTCATGATAGTCTACAGTCATCCTCCAGGAGCCATCTGGCTTTTGTGCAGGCCATACCGGTGAGTTGAAAGGACTGTGTTTAGGGTGGATAATTCCGGCTTCTTCTAGCATAAGAATAGTTCACCCTATTTCTTCTTGTCCTCCAGGCAAATGGCATTGCTTCTTGTAAACAGCTCTAGTGGCCTGAGGCAGGACCAAGGGGGCGTGGTGGGGATGTCCCCTTACAACAGTCTTTATGGCTCTTACCTGAAGGCAGAATTCTCCCACTGTTGTGTGTACTGTCAGTCCTTGCAAAACCTCAATACCTAGATTATATTCTGGGATGGGTGAAATGTACACATCATATATCTTTGGAGGCAAACATCCTATGCCCAGCATTAAGGGGACCCTCCGGAGCCGGATGAGACACCCTCCATATCCCTCGACGTGGGCTGTGGGGCCCTGAAACTTACCTGGGTTCCCATATAACAGGGTGCTGTCGGCTCCCAGTCCACCAAGGCCAAAGCTCACTGCACATTGTGGGGGTGACCAGTGAATGATCAATTCCACATGTGGCCTCAGGTCTTCAGGCTCCCCTGCTTGCTGGGTACCCGGGCCTGATCCCTAGTCAAAGAAGTCCGCCAAGCAAAGCTCCCTACTTACAGTTTCTTGAGTCTCTTCTTTGACAGAGGCATAAATTGTTGCCCAGGTCACAGTTGATTCCAAAGGGTCAGCAGGACCTCATTCGGTTGCTGGTCTATTTTCTTCTCTATGACACCTG